>PVJA010005824.1:0-76757 GCA_004027025.1 Myocastor coypus | reverse complement strand
GTCATGCCAGTTCTGCTGATTACTTACTACTATTATGGAATATTGGACTATGCATACATCTACTTTCTCTTAGCTCAATAAGAACAAATATTTGTATCAATGGTGTTCAGAAACGATATCATGTCTGCGTCTTGTACTCTAAACAACCACTGTAAAGCCAATAATATGTATTGAATTAATTATTGTGCCTGTCCTAATAACCTGACTTGAAAGTCTCTCATTGTGATTTATTAAAAGTAATAAAAATTACAAATAAATGCTTTTGTAGATAATTATGAGCATGGTGTAAGGTCATGCTTGAAGTAGAAAAGCTCTCTAAAAGAACTTACATTTTCCAGTTATATTACTGCTACATTTTGTTCCAGGTGTTCAATACTGATCATACATGTCAGTAAGAAACCCTAGAGGTCAAGGATCTAAGTGATTTAATATCGGTTTTAAGAAGTCTGTTAACTTAAAAATAAAAAAAGTCCATTGACATGATTACATACACAGCTTTGTCTGTGGTTAGAATACATTCCAGATGAGACACTGGATGAGTATGATGCTTTTATTTATTTGTCTAAAATTCCCTAAAGAATAAATTTATACACTATTATGTGCTAAACATAAAAATAAATAAATATCTATGTGAATAAAAAAGCATCATGTTGGCACAAAAATGCATAGAAAGTTGGCACCAAATAGATTGACTACAAGCAAAAGAATGCATCCATAACCAACCGATTCTTAGCAGTTGTGCTAAGAAGGGAGAAGGCAACATTTCAATAAGTGGTAGTGAGAATATTGCAAGTCCATATGTAGAAGAATGAATGCACACACTCAGTGACACAGAACCAGCTCACAAGAGATTAAAGACTTAAATATAATACTGGAAAGTGTGAAAATAATAGAAAATACACAGCAACTGTCATCTAATAAGCAATGCTCAAAACATTAATCATTAAGGAAACTGGACTGAAAGCCTCAGTGAGATACCAACTCACCAGAGAAGAATGGCTGATGACAGAAAGCATAAAAAGAATAAAACTGGTGGATGAGAGGCTCCCTTCCACGAGAAGGCAGGGACGGAGGCAAGCGCAGCCCGTGACAGGCAGGCACAGGCCCAAGGCCAGGCTGCAGAAACAACGAATAGACTTGGAATGCCTGAATTTACAGTTTCTAATTAAACTGATGTTAGATGATTTTAAGTAGAAAACATAAAAAGGGAAATTAAATGATTTTAATATTCAAGAAACGTTATTTGTTGCCTTAATCAGAAGCACAGAATTCAAACTTATCACTTTTGGACAGAACCGATGCATTACATTCCTTAATTACTTTCATATCAACTCATTGAACTTTTTTGTTTTTTTCTAAATAGGACTATTTTGAAAATAATAGTCATATGGCCATTTGTTCAAAATAATGCTCATTCTTCTCTGAAACCATAGTTACCTGAAATAGGGCAATATTATAAATAGTTGAGATTATCATCCAAGAAGAGTTGAGCTCTATTTACATGAAGTCTTCTGTGAAATGATAAACAGCAAATGCGAATAAATTAAGTTTTTATTTTTATAGTCTAAAAAGCAATTACTTTAATAAAAAAATAACCAGGTAAAATGAATAAAAAGAAAGTTTACTTAAAAGTAAGATGAAAGCAAAGCAACTGCTCTTAGAAGAATTGTCCAAACTAGGGTAAACTCAGTTGACAAAATGCAAGGGATTACAAAGTCAAGAAGAAATTTTGGTATGCATTAGTAAGGAATTATACTGTGTTTTAAATTGAGGTATCTAAAGGGTCAGCCAAGTAGCTCAGCAGATTAAAACACCTGCAAGCAGGCACAGGAGCTGGGGTTCGATCCCCATGCCTGCTATGATGGTCTGTACCTGTAAGTCCAGCTCTTGAGAGGCTGCAAAAATGTGGATCACTACAGGTCCAATCTAGTAGTGAGATCCTGAACACCCTGTAGACCTTTCCCTAAAATACAAAAATAAAAATAAAATAAAATAAAGTGAAGAATCTAAAATTTGTCTGTATTTTTGTATACACATGGATATATTTTACAGGTATATGTAGGCACACGCACAAGATCACCTAACAGACTCTTATGGAAGAAAGAAACAATAAGCAATACTTCAGTATATCACAGGATTCATACAACCATAGCAACCTGTCTTCTCATAACTTTTCAAGACTCATAGGACATGTATTTAACTGGAGAGTACGGAATGTAAATGAGGTTCTGACAGCATTAGATCAAAGAGGAAAGGAAAGGTAGGAAGCTTGTTCACTAAATCTCCAAGGATATTGGACAGAAGAACCCAAAGGCAATTTCTAGCCTAGGCAGACAAATGATTAAGAGACGTACATGGGATGAACACCTTTGACACTTGAGGATGCCCTGTCTTAGTACCAAGGCCAAATCTCGTTGATGAGGCATGGGTTAAAAACTGCTGTCATCAAAGGGCTGAGCAGTCCTATGGCCCAGAAGAGGGGCTTCGTCAGTGCCTTGCTTACTGTTTGCCAGGTCAGAAAATGGAAGTTCATAGATACAGTGAAAAAATAAATCTAATTAAAGAAGTTTGACTAGAACTCATAAAAATAGGAAAATCTAGTTACAATTCTACTTTGGAAATAAGCAAAGTTGTTACTTAATTTTCTTTCTATATTTTTGTTTTGAAATGGAAAGTATATATATCATGACTAAAGTGAAAGTGTGATATATATAAAATATATATATGCAAACTGGGCATTTTTTCTATATCATAAATAAAAATTATAAAATGAATAGCAATGATAAGTATATGGAAACTTTTAAAAATTAAAACATTAATTTGACATAAGCTCTATCTTTTGGGTACACGTAAATGGATATAAAATCATTATACACAGCTAGGTTCATCTACGTGAAACGTAATCAGGAAATCTACTTACAACGAGCGGTTATCTCATATGTTGCGATAAAATTCCTAGTTATGTCTCAATTGTTCCCAAAATCAAAATGTTGGAAGAGGTATGTTGTCTCTCATTTTTGTTAAGGTTGATACCCTTTTGGTATTTTGGTCTTAGAAGGGCATGTGATTCATCAACAAGTTCAGCCTCTGATTTTAGACCTAGGTAGTAAGTAATGGAACCGCCCAGAAAGGAGAAGGTTCTTTCTCAACTGCCTGGTTAAGTTATAGGTGAAGCTGTTTCAGTTAGAAGGGGATTGGCCTAAGCACCCACTTATGCCCAACCTGATTTCTGCATAAATGTGAGCTTAAAGAGTATCTCACATAGAGGAAGAAGATGTTATAATGAAAGTTACAAATGCAAATTGTGTCACCAAGTGTATTCAGTTTGGGAAGGAAAACTAAGTGAATTCCAAGACATTTTCACAGGAATGTATTGATAAATGGAGAGAAGCGTTCTCTGCATCTGGTTTTGTTTTGAGGGACCCATGAGAAAGTAAAACAACATAAAATGGCAAAAGAAAGTTGTCCTTAAGGGACTTTGTCCACAAACAACTGTACCTTTCTAATATTCACTTATTCTAAAAATCGTATTATTGTTTTTTACAATAATTAATACATTTGCATATTGTTGTCTTCATTGTAGTTGTTCAGAGTACAGGATGCAGACATGATTTCTTGTCTGAACGTCATTAGCACAGATCTTTCCTTCATTGCACAAGGAGAAATTAGCTATATATGTAGTCCAATAGTCCATAACTATAGAGGATTATAAGCTCATCTGGCATTAGCAAGGGCTGATGACTTGAGCCTTTTACAGCTCAGCACATTAGTATGGCTTTCCTTTTTATAACTCATGTTAGACTTCCCTGCTGCATGGTTAAGGCCAACATAAAGCAAGGCCTATTTTTCCTGTGCATGTGCACGTGGGCATATATACACTTCTAGCCTCTCTCCTGACACCCCGCTCCGAGGGCTTAGCAGAGGCTCAGATGGCAGAAGCCCAGCTCACACTCCACAGTGTCATCCCGAGTTGGTGTTATGGAGCCCAGTCCCTGTGGCTACAAGTACCTTACTTCCTTAGAATCAGAATCATCATCTGTAGGGGTGACACTGAGTGCCTTTATTGGTGTCCTTATTCTAATTCTCCAATGGATCAAAATCAAAGAGTGAATGTCTTGAGAAGAGACATCATAGTTGTCAATTTCTTCTAATATTGAATGTATACACTTGCTATTTAATTGTTTTTCAATTAAGCTTTGGTAACCAAAAGAGAATCTCAGTGGTTGAGTGTGAGCACAGCTGTATGGTTCATGTGTATCTCTCTGTGTGTGCGCATACTTTAAAAATCACAATATGGGGAAAGGAGAGGGGGGTGAAGGGACCCAAGGCACTGTTGATAGTTTCCCATGCAGTTAGCAGAAGACATCACTTACAACTCTCCCAGGCAACTCCGGCTATCTACTCACGGTCACCATATTCGCCCAATTTTCATACATATTCCTCAGGTAAGAGAGAAAACACAATAGCAGAAAAAAGAGATGATAGCGGGTTGGCATTTCAGGCCTAGTAGTGCAGCTCAGTGGTAGAGCGCTGGCCTAGAGTGTGTTATGCTGTGCATTTGGAGACCAGAACAAATACTAGGACCACATGGCACCTGTACCACAACAAAACAGGAGAGAGAAAAAGAACATAGGAATTCAAGGATAAAAAAAAAAGTGACTTACAAAATGGCCTACAGGCTATGAATATTATCACGTAAAACACATTTCATTAAATTTAAACTTCAGGGGAGGAGGGTTCCTCACAATGTGACTGTATGATTTGCAGCATTTTCAGAAGGGGATCAAGACATGCTGTCCTGCACAGATTCCACTGGATCTAGCTCAGAATATTCCTAGCTCCATATTCCCAAGTCTGTGTACGAATTTTGTAGCAATTATTGCAAGACTTCTTATAGAACAGTGACCTATGTCCTTGTACCTCAGCCACAGTGCAAAGCCATAGAAGATTAGGGTGTCTATTTCAGTACAGTAAACCAGGACCTAATAAGTACCTATTAAAATGCAAATATTATGTAGATACATTATTCTTAAATGCTGGTAGCTGTGATTGATTGCAGTTCTTGAATGAATATCAGGGAGTGCAATAAATTTAGCATAAAATGGTGCCTATAATAATGTCAAAATCTTATAACGCGTTACTGATAAATGCGTCGATGTGAAGTTGAAGAATGCAAAATGTGTTGAACTGGGAAAAGCCCATCAGTGTAGATGTGGAATCTTAGGTCAAAACATTTATTTAATCTGACAGTTATTAAAGCTTGACATGCATGCGTAATATTCAGCAGCTATAGGGAAGAACACACTTCCAATGTGGTAAGACGCAAATTATGTTTATTTCTTGATCGGTCTACTGACATGTTTACCTTTTATGTAATTCTCAGGTAACAAGCCTATTTCGAAATAAAATATTCTTACCTATGCAAAACTACTTTCAGAAACTGGCAAGGTTTCCTGTATTTTAGCTGAGTACCGACCTCGGGTATGAAGCTTACCTGGGACAACCCCAGCATCAAAGTGAAGACTGGGCACTATCCACCTGAGAACGTCGTGGATGGCGCATGCTACCACCGCTGCCGGAGAAGGCTTCAAACAAAACCAAACAAAACAACAAGAAGCAAAAGAGAAGAATTAAAAGGGTCTGTGACATTAGGATTTGGATTACTTATAATTATTTCAGTTTTTAAAGCTAACTTTAAAAACAATGGAGCGCAATGCCTCCACCCTGTGACGTCGTACCAGCATGGAGCTGCTCCCTGTCCCTCGACAAACACATAGCTCGCTCGCCTGTGGCGCTGTCGCCCCTACTGTGCAGGGATTTATCTCCCAGCCCACCTTCTAGATGCTTTCTTCAATATGTTAACACAATATAACAAAACGTTTTCAAAGATGGTGTAAGGCAGTCGAACTTTTTTTTTCTAAAATTGACTATATAAATTTCCCTAATATAAATAAGTAAAACCAAGGAACGGAATGCAGCAGAGACAGATACTCCCGGCATCCTCTAGCACACACGTGTCAGGACGCCCGTGCCTGGCTCCTACTGGCCACATATAGCAAAAATAAAAAATAAAAGCTCTTTCATATAAAGATGAGTGAGCAATTGGTCTAGTGGCTCAGCTGTTATTCAAAATGGCTTAAAAATGCTGATCAGGAGACTGGGTATGGTGGTGGGAACCTATAATCCCAGCTCCTGGGAGGCTGTAAAGAGGTGAATCACCAGGAGTCCCCTCTAGTAGTGAGACCCTAAACATCCTGTAGGCCCTTCCCTACAATATACACAAACACACAAAAGCATTGATCAGTGTTGGAGGCTTCTAATTTCATCAGTTAGCACCAGCAATACCAATTTTTTTTTCTGAGAGATTCACTGAAACACGTCTTGATTCTGACTTGGTATTTGATTCTTTTCTCTGGCTCTAAAGCACACAGCCTAACAGAATATCTATATTAAGACTTCTGTTTAACCCTGCAACTATCGCTAAATCCAATTAAATGTTCTCTCTTTGGTTTTCCCTACAGCGAAAGACCCCAGTGAACCGTTCCCTGTCCGCTGCCTCACCTTTTACTCCCTTACCAGTTGAACTTCGATTTTTTTTTATCTCAAAAATCAAGTCAAGCATACAGCTCCATTCTTCATAAACGTACGAAACAAAACAAATAATGAGGCTTTAATTATAAACCTTCTAATCACAAAGGCAAATCCATAGGTTCCAAATAGACCTTTTCTATTTCCATGTGCTGGGAAACTTTTCCCTAAACTTCCTGCCCTTTTAAGTCCATTTTCATTTTGTTTGTGTATCATTTTCACGTTGAGTTTACTGCAGAAGAGGACATTAATTTCTGCCTTCATATCTGAAAGCATATTTATTTTCACATTCAGTTTCTTTCAACTCATGTTTGAAAAGTTTAGCATATGGATACTCTGGCTGATGCCCAGAGTTGGTGTGCTTTGCTTTTAAGAGAAGCTGCTTTGCCTTGCCGGTTAGCGGTGCATGTGTGCAGTGTGCGGTGCCCGTATCCCTGGGAGCCTGGCGGATGTACATAGAGTAGTTCACTTCCTCCCTGCGGCCCTTTCCTTCCCTCCCTGTCTCCTCCACTCCTTTTGCTTCTCTGCGCATGTGCAGCACCTCCTGTTTCTGTCCCTTCCATGGAGTTCACACATGTTCTTAGGGAAACTTTACATTCAAGAAATATTCCGGGCAATTGCCGTGATTTCTCGCCTCCTTCACCTGTTGTGCGGCGTTTCCACACGATCAGTATTCCTCACAAGAGTACAGCTGTTGCTAAACTTGATGAGCTGGTACAGACGCACCACTGTAACCTGGGAACCATACACTATTTTAGAGTTCACTCTTGCAGATTTTACATGTTTTGACCAATACGCAGTGATCTGTCCCTCTCTATTACAGTTTCATAAAAATCAGAGGATGCTGCCCTAAAGTCCCGAAGGCTGTCTGTCTCCTCCTTTCCTCTAGACTCTGAGAAATGCTGGTCATATTTATTCTATCCACTAATTTGTGTTTTCTGCAAGATCCTATAGCTGGAGTCCAAGGCACCTAGACATACCAGATTGGCTTATTGCGTTTTCGTGTCTACTGAAGTATCCTCTGAATCTGCTCATGGGCTGCTAGTTCATATGAGTGTGAATAATGTTCTACTGTCCAGGTGCGCCACAGTTTATTCATTCACCCTAACTGTTAGTTGTTCAGTGATTGTAGAATTATAAATATACAATGTCACAACACATACCTAGGTATACCTTTTGTTCACAAATACCTTTCCATGTATTTGGACTATACGGAAGGAGTGTGATCACAGTGCCATGTGACATGTGTGTAGAATTGGCAAATGACACCACAGTTTTCAAAGTGGCTATATCATTTTGAGTCCCACCAGTAGCATAAAACACAGCTTGCCTCGAATGCAGTTAGTGTCTGTGTCCTAGATTTTGTCCAGTATAGCAGGTGCATAGCGATAATTCATTATCTTAATTTGCATTTTAATGACATAGATGTAGACGATCTTCCTATCGGTGCTTGTGTCTTCTAGTAAATTGTTTTCTACAGGTTTTCACCTAACTTTAAAATCACTTGTTCCTGTTCTTACTATTGAGTTTTAAAAGGTCATAATAGAGATGTAAATAAATCTTTCATCAGTTTCATCAGTTGTCTTATGCAGAATAGGTTATCCAATTCTTGAACTTTTCTTCTAATTCTCTCCACATTGTGTTGAGCAGATTTTAATTTTAATGAGGTCCAAATCACCAGTTCTTACTTTCACTGATTCTAAAGGATAAAATCTAGATTCTTTACTATTTTTCTTTTTTTTTTTTTTTTACTTTTAGCTAATGTGTCCTCCCAGTATCCCTTCTGCATCACTTCAGGAATAGACCTTAATTGCTACAGCGGGTTGCTTGTGCTCATTTGTCAGAGCTGCTGACTGTATAGTGACGAAGCTGCTGTTCATCTCTCTGCTCCACTCCACTGACCACTGGGCTATGGCATTACCTGTCGTAGGCGTTTCTCTTTACCTGTGTGAAATCACATAGTCTTAAATATGCAGGCTTTCTTTTCTTGCTCCCTGTCTCCCCCCCTCTCTTTCCCTCTACTTGTTTAAACATTTTGCTATGCATAAAATTGCTCAAATTATCCCCATTCAACCATAATGTCCTTTCCTTATGTCACGTAATCTCTTTGCACAGTTCTAGCTCCATGGAATTTATAATTGCCCAATCATTCCTGGACCCCTGGAAGTGCTGCGATGAAGCTGGAGAGAGCTAACAAGTGTCCACAGCAGAGCGCTTGTTCTCCCTTTAAGTCTTCCCTATCTTTTCCTATCACTGGGGAAATGAAGGCAATAAACCATTTTTCCCGGCACCAGCTGGCTTTTTAACATTCCTCACTCCTGAAATTCCCTACTCTCTGTCTCATGCTTTATCCTCTTGTGCTAATTGCACAATGAGTTTTGTTGTGCGCAGAAGCTTCCTTCTTTCTTTGTTAGTTATCTCCTCCTTCATGACTCCTGATTTCTATGTGTTGAAAACACATGCAAAAAGAACATAGTTGAGCCTCCATGACTTTCCTATAGAATCATATAGTAATCATATTTGCTATTACAGCCATATGACCAAAGGTAATAAATGGTTTATTTGTACATCTCTCTATATTGTGGATTCTCATAAGAAAGAGCGTGTCTTTTCCTCAATCATTTGTCCTAGAAGGTGCAGTTTTGGCAGCCATACAAAGCTCCCTTGTTTCAACTACAAGTATTTCCTTGCTCCTATTTTGAAAATAACACGAGTTAGGGGCTGAGAGCCACCCACCAGACCCAGCCTCTGCCTGCTCACTCAAAGAAACAGGGAGTTTATTGAAGCTAGTTCTTTCTTCTCTCTGAAGTAGTGGCCTTCAAATGCTGGCAACTGTGATGTTCACCGGTATTGATAACCAGTGAAGTTGCATCTCAAGGAACTCAAGCTCCTTCCTTGCCGTCGACCTTGCGCACGTGTGTGCGCACATCACTTTATTTAGAAACAGAGACATTTGCGTGCGGCATTTGAGATCTTGAAGCGCTTGCATAAATCTTCTCTTTCACTGTGTTAAAATCAGAATAAATGAACTGCCAACATTTCAATCATTTTATCTTTACTTGAGAACAGCACAAGGTATTTTGTGAGTATAAAAATAGAGCTGTTTTGAAAACTGACAGTGGGAATGCATATGGCGTTATGTGCAAAACCCTTTCAAAAATGTAATAAACAAGAGCTCTTCAGAGAATTCTTTTAAGAAGAGAAACAAAACACCCAGGGGAAATGCTGCCTTATGGGACTGAGGACGAACTCCACAGAGTTAAGAACAGAAATGAACTTTCTCCTTAGCAGGAAGCATGAGCTGCCAGCGGGGCGTCACCTTCACGCATTGAAGCCAGCGTGGATCATGGTGTGTCCCGCTGACGGTACTGCCAGGCTTTGATTCCGTGTGCCCCGCGCTAATTAAAACATGTGTGATCTCCGCGCAATGAAAACCAGGTCTCCATTCATCACTGTGCTCGCCAAAGCTAGTAAGTTGTCTGGCGCATGACAGGTTTCGCGGAGTGTTGAATGAATAGAAACGTGAATGAGTGCAGACATTCCCAGCTCTTAATTACTCACTCTTCTTCATGGTGCGTGCAGTGTTGGAAGCTCTGCGCTCTATGCTCAGCTTCTCTGTATAACAAAACTGTGAACACCACATGCAGGAAAGCAAGAAACGGACATCAGGAGTAGAAAAGGCCGGGAAAACAGACAGCTGAAAAGAAAATGAACGAAGCAGACTAAAGCTCCTGACTAAGATTGAATGAGCTACGTGGGGAAGGAGGAGACGGAGACGGCAACCGCTGTGCTAAGTGCCCGAAAACAGGTGTGGGGGAAAGTTATTTGTTTGAAAATAAGACAATGAATGGGAGCTAACCCCGCGTGATGTTTGGGTGGTTCTAACAGGAAAAGATTTGCTTAAATGGATTTTTTCTCCACTCAGTATTATTCTTAGCTGAGCCACGCTTCTAAATTATGAAAATTAACTCCCATGAGCAAGGAACTGAGCAGCAGAAGGAATGTAGTACAAGTTCATGCAGCACTGGTGCTGTCTGTCAGAATGGCTTCTCAGGAAACAACTAATGAATTTAGGTAAAAATATGATAACCAAAGCAAAAGAAACTAACCAACTGCTTAAAGGCAATGTTAAGAGATCAAAAGAAGCATAGGTTTGGGACCATTTACATTTCTAATGTCTCTAGCCTGAAAACTGGGAACACTATTCGATATGCAGAATAGAAAAACTCCTAGGTAGTCACTTTCAGAAAAAAAAAAAAATGGGTTTGGAGAAATGGCAGAGCTGCAGATGAATGCAGCAGTTGGAAATCTGGGAGGAAATACCGGATGGGAAGCCTGTGATTGTAGCTACTGAAAATTCATGTTTGTTATGGTTTGCATGTAGGTGTCCTGGTGTGTCCCTCAGCCTCCTCCCCAAAGCCTGGGCAGCTTGGATTGTGGTGTTTGGGATTGATTCTTGATCCAGTGCTGGGATTGCAGGTATGAGTGCTACATCGCATCCCTGGGTTGGGTTATTCACATTACAATATGAAGAGGGCATAGAGGCTGGCTAGCTGCTCGAGTTGCTGCCCCTCCCTTTGCTCTCTGCTCTTTGCAGTCACCATGAAAGGTAGTTCTCTGCCATGTGCCTCTCTGCCTTGGAGCCAGCTGAATATGGACTGAAACTTCCAGTGACTGTGAGCTAAATAAACCTTTCCTTCTTCAATACTGAGTGTTAGGTATTTGTCCCAGCAATGAGAGAAGAGTAACTAAGACAGCTTTATCATATTAGAAGACAAGAAAAGAACAAGGTGGGATATAAACTTCGAATAGAAGCTCACCTTAATCTCTTGCTTATTCTCAACTTCTGTGTTTCATGTTAAGGAAAATCCTAGGTTTATCACCAGCATTGTGGGGAAGGAGGAAGCTCCATAAGTCTCAGCCAGCCTAAGGACACAGATCAGACATTCCATTCCAAGAGACACAGAGTAACTGGCATAAGAAGATAGGTGATATGTAAACTAAAACAAATCACATTTGTAATTTCAGAACAATTCTACGATGACTAATATGTAATTTAAAAACACAGATTTTGTGGCATATTGTTTAACTTGGATCAAGTTGCTATAATTTAGCAGATACAAATTCTAAAAGATAATTAACAAATAAAAATTACACAAAGGACCAACTTGAAGCCATAAAGTTGAAAAAGGAATTAATGTAGTACAGGATGAGTAAGACAATATACAAACTGAGACATGATGGAACTATAATTAAAAGAAAACATTGAAAAGAACATAAATGACATATTGGCTATTATGAAAATATGTATACCATATGAGCACTTGGATTCCCCAAAGAATAAATAGAATGCAAAGAATATGCTAAGAGAAAAAACTAAAACATTTAGCAAGAGGCAATAAATCACATAGCACATTTAAATAATATTTTCTGTATAAACAAAGAAAATAGTCATATCGAGTAATGGTGCAATACGAGAATAAGCAAATTACCTACAGAAAGGAACAAGACTTACTTCTCCTTCAAAGACATAATGGTGAGACTGGCAAACCTCTTCACAGCATATACAGCTGAAGCTAAACATGAAGGTGGAATGATCTTTTAGGTGCTCAAAGAATATAACAGGTAGAAAAGAGTCCCGCCCAGCTAGCTGAAGAGGGCAGCACATGGGAAAAGCTCTGAGAAGACCGTGCGAGAGTGCAAGAGCTCTGAGGATGGGGAGAAAGCCACACCTGGAAATGGAAAACTATCCATACGATGATTCACAGAGGGCCACAAGATATCAGGGTCACAGAGAGAGAGTGGTGAGGTGCTGCTGGTCCCCACATCCCCTGCCACAATGCCCAAGCAGTGGGTTCTGGGTCAGTGGCTCTGAAAGCCTGAAGAAAGGAGTTATCCTGGCACAGGCGGCTATTGGTCAGAATCCTCAATGCCAGCTTTTCCTCCAGTATCCTCCCAAACCTCTGGGAGCTCTGATCCCTGGTGGTATCTTCACCACAGCTCGGGACTAGCAAATGAAATTGCAGGGGTTCTAAGGACAGAGAGGCTAAATACTGCAAAAGACCAGTCGTGCCAAAGGTACAACTCCAGCACTCCAGCGTCCTTAATGAGAGTATAGAAGGACACCTCCTTCCAGACTGATTCCTCAGAGCCAGCACTACTCTCATCCTACAGCAGACAAGCCCTCAGCTGAAAACAGAAACTCTAAGCCAAACTCTTTGAATGAACACCGTTGGAAAAATCTTCAGGGAGCGTTACAAATAGAACGCAATAATTCATCAAGTGGTTCAGACATAGTGAAGAACTATTTTCATCCCAGGAAAGCAAGGATGGTTCGACATACACAAATGAGTAGATTTAATATACTAAATAAAGAGAAGCAAGGAAGAAAAAAATCGCATGATAAGATATAGAAAGGACTTTTCACAATATCTAACAGCAATTCATGATAAAAAATTCACAAGAAAACAGATACTTAAGGACCTTATCTCAATCTGATATCAGCCCTCCATGACTAACCTGGGGTTAACATCATATGACATGCAAAGAAACTGAGCAGTCCCCCTGCACAAGGAAAAAAAAATAAAGATGTCACAGTTACGGTTGCTGCAGTGCAGCACTGAGAGCACTCATCAAAGCAATCACATGAGAGGAAGTACTGAAAGGGATATGGAATCGGGAAGAAAAAATTAAAATTATCGTTATTTGCAGGTGACATGGCCCTTTACACAAAAGACCAAAAGAAAAAATATCCACCAGAGCCTTCAAGAAATAATAGTCCAATCTAGCTGCACAGTGGGACACAAAATCAACACAGACGCCAATAAAGTTTATGTATACCAATAACAAATTCACACAAAAAATGAAGAAAAACACCATTCTCAGCAGCACGAAGAAAAATCAGATACCAAGATATCAACCTAATGGAAGAAGTGAAGGAACTCTACAACAAAAATGATAGAACTCGTGGCACATGTCTGTAATCACAGTACTTGGGAGGCTGAGGCAGGAGGATCAGTACAAGTTTGAGACCAGCCTTGGGAACAAAAGTGAGCTGAAGGCCAGTCTGAACTGCATAATGAGATCCTGTCTCAAAAAGACAAAAAGACAAAAAAAAAAAAAAAAAAAAAAAAAAAAAAAAAAAAAAAAAAAAAAAAAAAAAAAAAAAAAAAAAAAAAAAAAAAAAAAAAAAAAAAAAAAAAAAAAAAAAAAAAAAAAAAAAAAAGAACTCTCAAAAGGGAGATGTAAGAGTTATCAGACAGATTCTAGACAGGTCAAACAATATTGTCAAAATGGCCACAGTTACAAAATTGATGTAGAGATATAAAGGAATCTCAGTCACACTACCAAGAGTGTGCCTCCCAGGACTAGAAATCTGCATCTGGAAATTAGTACCGAGCCAGAAGAGACCAGAAAGATCCAAAGCACGGCTATGTATGAAGGGCTAGGCAATGGACAAGTGCTGTGAAGTCTGACGGCGGGGACATGATCTTCCTGCGCACTCCCAGTTACAGTCTGACCACAGTGCTCAGGCCAACACCCATCCCCACGCATCTGAGGGCTGACAAGGCCTTGAGCAGAGACACGGGAGGCACAGGCAGCAGGCGCTGAGGCCAATCACAGCCTGACAGATTGCAGGTGAGAGAGGAGCGCAGCGAATGAGAGGAACGGAAAACCTAGAGGGGAGGATGCGAAAGTTATTTGGCTCGAGTTGGAGAACGAGTGCATGATTCTAAGCAAGTGAGTATGTCGTCCCGCGCTGTTTAGCTCTGGGGACATCCGGTAAGAGAGAACTGTCACTTACTGAGATGCCCTGACATATGCCTGCTAAATTATTGAATGTAAGTATGCTGTATAGGTGCTGTTGATCTGAGCTTTCTCCTCTGGAAAATCAGGACATGGTTGAAAAATCTGTCTAATTTATATAATGACTGGGAAAAATAAAATGCTATTAATCTAATAGTTTCACTTCAGTGTATACCATAAGGGTGGCTACTTTGTCTTATCATTTATATCCATGATAGCATTTTCATTATTTCAGAAGTCATAAAATACACTAAACTTGTGAAATTTAAACTTCATCTATTTATATGATCAATAATTTATAGCGAGTGTCATTTGTGAGCACTGATAATTCATTGAATGGGGCCAGGGTGTCCTCTTTCAATTTTCTTGTGGGATTATTTCATTTGCTAGAGCTGGAGGTCAAACTGAGGGTCCTGAGCATACTAAAAAAATTCTCTGACAATGTGTTACATTTCCATCCTGGCACTATCATTGCAATTTCCAAACTTTCATTAGAAACGTATTCTTCTGGGCTGGAGAAATAACTCAGCAATCTACACACCTGTCTGGCAAGCCCAAGGACCCAGGTTCAATGCCCAGTACCTCATGCCATGTCAGCGTGGAGCCGTGCAGGCCACTAAAACCAAGGATGGTGGCACACATTTGTAATTCCAGTACTGGAGAGCTTGAGACAGGAGGGTCACTATAAGCCTGAGCTGTGTAGTGACACCTTGTACCAAATAAATAAAAGACTTTGTTTAAAATTTTAAAAAGTAATATGTGCATATGTATGGTCTCACATATAACCTAATTTCAATAGACTAGTTTTTCTTCAGAGTAATATATAATAAATGTTTGCCAGCTGTGCCTTTGGGCATCCCCAGTACCATAGCAAAGACAAAATACTGCCCATGTGCTTACACAGTGCTTTCCTGGTTTCATGGGAAAACACAGAACTCAAGAGATAAAGGGTGTTGGACGGAGAGGAGCAGAATGGGGATTAAAACAGATTAGTCTCTGTTGCATGGCCGAGCCTGTTCTCTATGACGGAAGTGCTTGCTACGGACTGCATGCAGGAACTACTGAAAATTTTAAAAATGCGATGAAAATATGGAATCCAGGTTTCCCTTTTTCTGCACATCACTTTAGCAATCATTTTATGAGTCCCTTGGTTCTTCTTGGCTTTTCATTTCCTCCTTTCAAAAAACCACATTTGCCACTATTGGAATTTCTGAGATCACTGTGTCATTAAGGTATTGCTATCACCGTTATTTTCAAAAAGAGTTCATGGTATTACGAAGAAGAAACTTTATCTCAATAAAGAGCCTGTATGTTGTGTGTTTAAATTAGAGCTTGCTGTGTTTCTAGGTAGGACTTCAAAGTGGGACGAAAGTCATTTGTGGCAGTCCTAAGCATCCACCCTTGTGCAGGCAAAAAGGAAAGATCTGTACAAATTCTTACAACTTGAAGTTGGGCTGAATTGTGGAAACAACAAAGGTTAAAAAAAAACTGTCATCTGAGAGAGGAAAGAAGAATAGTTGTCTTTTCCTCTGGTACTTTCCCAGGGCAGTTATTTTTTTAAAAATTTAAAGAATACAAGATAGTGTTAGAAAAAAAAAAAAAACATTAGAAATGATACAAAATTTCAGTAAACAGAATAATAGGAATTTACTTAACAATGATTGCTTTATATATGATGCTATTTTCAAATTAGTTGTTCAGATTGCCAGATATAAGTGTGTAGGATTTATTCTTTTTACAAAAATGAATCAATAACGAAGAAGTTATAAGAAATTCAAGTCGAGCATTGTGGTGCATGCCTGTAATCCCAGCACTTGAGATGCTGAGACAGGAAGATTTGTACTAGTTCAAGACCAGCCTGGTATATGAAAGTGAGCTCAAGGCCAGCCTGAACTGCATAGCGAAACCCTGTCTCAAAAAGAAAAGAAATTCAAAACAGTAAAAAAAAAATTAAGCATTAACTGTTCCTTTCAAAAGACCAGCAGAAATATACAATATAATTATTAAAACTATTTTTCATGTAACCCTAAGTATATTTTCCCCTCTTTCATAGGGTAATCTAGTACTTAAGAAACTGAAAATCCAAGAGTGGCTTAAGATTTGAAAATCTGCCAGGTTATTTGACCCAGTAAATACAAAAATTAGGAGAAATCATGATTCAGCCAACGTGAAAACACTGGTGAATTTTTCACACTTATGGATGAGAAGCTAGGAGAAGATTGAGCAGGAAGGAAGAGGCTGCGCTTGTGGACACAGGTGAGAGCAACCAACCTGCAGCACAGGTGGAAACAGGGGCTGCAGAAAGCGCAATAAGCCGGCCATGAAGGAGCAGGAGTGCCTGTTCTCTCCTCCAAGGGGAGAGAGGCGAACGAATAGACACCGGAAGGACTGTGCGATGGGGCAAGGGTGGAGGCAGGGCTGATGTCCAAGCTCGATGCAGAAGGTACATGGACAGCAGCATTACTGCATCTCATTGAATTGTTCAACCCTCTTCTGTTAACATTGATAATATTGATAAAACAAAAACTTCTGGAAATATCGTGTACAATTATGAGGTCTTTCTGTTTTTGCCCTTGTTATTGGTAACAAGCTACATTGCCCCTTTTTCATTGTTATTCAGTGTTTTGCTAAAATGACCTAGGCAACCAAGGAAAAAGAATAAACTAGCCATCAGACAACTAAGAATATTTTCAACAAAGCCACTTGATTTTTTTTTTCTTTTTATGGCATCAGGTATTGAACTCAGGACCTTGCACTTGCTAGGCAAGCACTTGTTCCTCTGAGCTATCTCCCCAGCCCAAAGCCACTTGATTTCAATTCATTTGAAATGTACATTTCTTTCTCTATAATAAGAGTAATGTAAAACTAAATGTATATTATTGAATAAAATAATAAAAACAGAAATATATAAGACTAAATCTAGTAAAAGATTTACGATACCATGAAAGGCATATTTAATGAATGAAAAAATCTCAGCCTCAGGAGAATGAATAATATAACAAAACTATCCTTCCTGAAATATAATATATTGAACAAAAAGTCAATTCAAAATATTTAGTTCTTATTCTTTTGTATAAATCTGTACACTGTTGCTAAAATCTAAGAGAATTGCTAAGGTTATGGAAAATTAAAGGATGCTTTGAAGTACTCATTTGATTATTTAAATTTAAGTTGCAATTATGGAGATTAAATCAGACAGTGGTACAAGTATAGAGTAGTAGAATAATAGGGCATTGTGGAGGTTAGAAACAGAACCAGACTTTTTTGGTTCATTTCATTCTGAAAGGAAGATACTTTATATAAAGGAGATCCCGGGATGTTTCCAATAGTCTGGTCAGTGAGATACACAGATAAATGGAAAGACAGAACCAGAAGCATGGGACGCTGAAACTGAAGCTGAACTCCTGCCGTGAGCAAAATCAAATTCCAGAAGACATAGAAATCTAAATACAAAAAGCAAATAAATAGAGCCTTTAAAAGAAAATACTTCATTACTGTGGAATAGGTTAAAATTATCCAGAGAGGGAAAAACCTTAAATTTACAGAAAAATGACAAAATTTAGTTGTATTGTCATCATGTTTTCATCGAAGCACAAAATTCGGAGTATCAAAAGGCAATCTGGAACATTGTATGCTAATATACATAAGTCTAAACCTATATATGTGTGTGTATATGTGTGTGTGTGTATATATATATATATATATATATATATATATATATATGGTTCTACTTCTATCTTTTACTAAATTTAAATAGACTTTACTGTAAAAAATCTCAGTTAATGAAGAATAAACTTTACGTGTAAAGCCAATGTAAAATACCAACTTAAAGTCAAAGTTAAATCCTGTGTGCCTAATAAATCAGCTGAAAAAATTAAATTTCATAGATATGTAAATCAAAAGTGGTAGGAAGGTGCACTCTATAGGTTGGACAACTAAGCGCTTCCATGATGTGGAATATTGTATAGCCCAGCGATCTCACATATAGCACCGCACATGCAGTGCATGGGTGTGTTCGGGGGAAGCCATGTAGCGCATGCTCAAGTACTGTGATCCCCTCTCTACACAAAAGGAGAAGCAGCTCCAGGTGCTACCCCACGTGCACAGTGTGAACCATACATGGAACGATCTCTGCTTAGTTCAAAAAGTAAAACTTTACACAACGAAGTAATTGAACAAATTATAATTACCCATAATGATAACGATTATTCTCAAAAATATCTATATGAAACAAAATATCCAGGTACAAATATGATTGGAGTCATATAACGTTGAATAATAGTAGGATTAATCTAGGGTTTCAGACGCCCACATGACGATTAGGGCTTTGCTGATAGTAGCTGGAAGCAGAAGTTAAGACAGATTACCAGAGTACTATAAATATTTATTACATGATTTATTTAGTTATTATGAAAGTGTTCCGTGGGAGAAAGCATCAAACTGTGCATTTATTATTTTCCCTTTTTATATGTGTTATACTTTGAATGTTCAATAAAGTAAACTAATTTCCTTTAGAAATGATTTGAGTATACCAAGAAATCTACGGGATGGAGTGCTTTCAGCTTTGAAAAGTTCCTAATACTTTGCTGCTTCTAAAGGAACAGAATTACAAAGAAACTGTTGACGTGCATAACTTCCTATTAATATATAGATGTTTATCTGACAGAATTTTATAGACACAAATGAGCTTTCTTTCAAAGATATGTAAATGCTAATGGTAGTTACAAGAACACAATGAGGAGCATAAGCGCACCCTAGCACCAGGCTCTCTCTTCCCTGACACAGGAGGAAAGAAAGGCTTTGGCAAATTAATAGCTGCGGCTATGCTCAAACACCTATGTCCTGATCTATCAGCACAAGAGAAACGTTCAAGTGAATACTGACGGTTATGCACTGGCATCTTAGCCAAACTGTATACTCTCTTCGTGCTCCATACCTAATGGTAGTCTAAATGATGTGGTCAAGGATGTGCCAGCTGATTGAAGACAACTTTAATAAAAGTCACTTGTAGCTTGGGATCTACCCTATTTCCCTGATCTGAGAGCAATAGGAAGCTAAAAGCCCCTAGTTGATAGCCTCAGGCCAACTGTTTTATAACAAGTCTTTATTTCGTCAAATGCTTCCACTCTTTCCCAGAGCTTCTTCTTTTGAAGAAACCAGAGCGACCTGGTATCTCGGGAATGGCTACAGCTCCTCTGTAGCGGGTCCAAGTTACCACACAGGGAAGTTTGGTCTTTGTTGAAGTTTTCGTAGTGGAGCTAATTTAATTCAACTTGATTTTTTAAATCAAATATTTGAGGGATAATGTCAGACAAGGATCATAATGTTGTTACCCTTTAGAAGAAAGTTTCATTGGGAGAGATGAATAAAACATTTCGAAGTGGAACGTGAAGCTTTGCCAATTAGCACCATTATTACCTCTATAAGTCACTTTTATTCAGGATAGTTTCTTGGGGGAAATAATATAGATGTTAAATTTTACATGAAATATCAGGTAATTTGGGATGGAAATAAATGTACAGACTTTAATAAAATAGTACTTATCCGAGATTTCTTTACATTGTTAATCTGTCGAGGATATGTCATCAGAATCTCCTGAAATTACATGATCTCATTAGGACTTTTTCATGGACGTTTTCATAATTAGTGTTCCAGAGAATGCCTTTGACATTGAGAGGTGCTCATATACTTTTTAATGGTCTAGTTAAAAATGAAATATGGGACCATAATCCTATTATTTATTTTACATGTCAAAGGAGATACTCTTGTGTATTAACTGGTACTAACACTCCTCCTAAATTAAAGGATCATAGCACTGTACCTAATAGAAAAGCCCAAGAGCTAACCAAATGGTATGTCTCACCAGTTTTTACCACCCAAAATAGCATAGAAATAAAGAAATATTTACCATATCCTGACAAAGCCAAAATACATATAAAACAGGAAAACATAAAAGAAATGAAAGTTAAACCTGCTTGACACCAAGCCAAAAATGTGTCATTTGTTCGAGAGATTCACTGGAGGTGCACGTGAGCACGGTGACCACAGTGAGAAAACATTCCCTCTGCCATTGCTCCTTCTGGGCCAGACGACAGCCCTCGAAGACTTATATGCCCTGTGTCACTACCAACTGATCATATGCCCACACTTGTCAAAAAAACGTAGAGTGGAAAGAGAGCATAAATCCATGAGCTGGTCCTGAGGACACTAGAAACAGGTGAACCAGAGAAATGTATTTCTATTTGATTTTTCTGAAATGCACCAAGTCTAAATAGAAAACATGTATTATACTCAAGATAATTCAAAAAATGTGTAATAATCGAGCTAATTACAAAAGGGCTGGTAGAAGATGGAAGCAGACAGTGCAGTAGGGGTTCATGCTGCTCCATGCAGAGCATTCCACTGCATTTGGAGAAAGACCATAGGATCGTGGATCGCAGCCCCACAGGTACAACAGGCTCATTACTAAGGAAACCAAGACTGCAGCCATACTGTTGCTCTCTCTTCTGATCTCATATGGGATGGAGAAGACAACAGGAAATACGACGGCCAGGCAGCCTGCTCACCCTGCATACACTTGTCCCCTAAAGCCAAGTACACACAGGACTCGGGTACCAATGGAAGATCACGAAAAATGAGGGAGCAGAAACCCACCAATACAGCACCAAATAAAGCAAAGCAAGCAATATTAAATTCCAAACTTCAGTTTCGTGGTTACATATAAGATCATCATGTTCTTTCCTCTCCTCCTTCCTCCTCCCCTTATCTTTCTTTTCTTTCTCTTTTTTATCCATTTTCTCTTAGAAGAAATGTGTATCACAATGCACAGATCCAAATGACTTTGGCTCTTTTTTCAAGTTAGCTGCTTCGACTGAAATCTATGAAGCTTGAGAAGCAGTTTTCAGAGCAGCTTAAAGTAAGCTTCTTGACCAGATCTAACTTGACTCAGTTAGAACTGCGAGTTAATAAAATGGCTGATCTGAAAAGTCCTCTGGACTTGAATAAGCTATTATGCCTTTATTCTCTAATCCTTTCACAAATGGTTTAGGCCCAGAGATGATCTATGCTATACACCCATTGTGTGAAACTAGTTTTGCTCTCTTATGGGAAAGATGTTTTTGATTATATGTGTGACTATGCACACAGAAAAATTCATTCACAGAAAAAACAATTTAGTTCCTTAGGGACATGCAACATGTTATCTTTTAAATTTCTGAATGACTTTGTGTTGGTATCTGACACCTCACCTTCCTGTTCCCTGACTGCTTCTATTTCATGTTCTCGAAAAGCCTCTCAGGTGACTCAGTGTTTTTAAAATGTTACCGGGTCTTCCTAGGCTGATGCTGAGCAGATCAGCTGCTCACTGAAAAATGAATTTTAAAACTGAGATAACAATATTCAATGCAATAAATGAGAAACACACTTAAGCATAGCAGTATTCTTTTGTATTTTGAGAGACACAAAATATAAATAAAGAACAAAAAACCTCTAGATAATAGGAAGCAAGAAGATAGGTATTTCTTAAGTTGGGAGAGGAGAAATGGTAGTGGCAAAGGCTCAAAAAGATAGAGGCTAGAGGACACCATATGCTACCAGTGTGCATGCAAAAAGATAAAGTCACCTTTACAAATAGAAGAAGAGGAAGGAGGAGGAGGAGGAAGAAGAACAGGAAGAAAAATAAATGTTACAGCACTTCAATATTTCTCAATTTTTCTGATTTTCTAGAGTAGAAATGCTAATCTCTTGCTATTTTCAAATTTCCACATGTATGTGGAAACCAGCTACATGCTGTTATATAAACATGAGTGGAAAATTTGTGCAAAGGTTTGGATCTTACCCACAATACAGACAGCGGCTGCAAGCTTATCAGCTGTGTGAGATTCTTATGTGTAAGTCTAGAGTGACCTTTATCCTTGGATGACACCAAACTCCCCTGTCCTCGTCAGTATAAATTACATTTACACAGCTCTCTCAGCTCAGCTTGGTTATTACTTAACTATACCAATCTTTCTTGCTTCCAGCAATTCTGACAGGTCAATCATACTTATAAGAATATTATTTTGTTAAATGTTAGCAGGTATTACACACAAAAAAAGAGTTGAGAACCATTTTCATTTGACAATGGTGGATGAATACTACTTAAATAATTCATTTTTATTTTGAAAATATATTCTAATCATGTACTATAATAACACATTGCAATTTTTCTGCACAGTGGAGCTGGTATACTGGCCAGTCCTATTTCTTAAAGAAAGTCTTTTCCATGGACAATTTCTGGACTAGTACTCAAACTTTCGGAAATAATAATTAATAATAAAATATGCCATTCCCAGACACGTCATCAAGCCTCCTGCTTTGTCCAGTCCTTCCTTCCTGCCATGCCCCAGATCAGGCACCGATGGTGGCCACATGACCTGTCATCTAAGCAGAGAAACTTAGAAGTAAAAGAAACTATGAAAAATGATTATATGCAGGCAAAAGCTAAACATGGGACAACTCAAATGAGCCTATTTTAACTCTTATTGTCGTCAAGTTGAATAAATTCTATACAAGCTACTCATCTTTGATAATTTAAAGTGCTACAAAACTATATAAACTATAGCTAAGCACTCTGTGTCTCAATTCACAAAATATCCATGAAAATGTTGCTTCATGTGCCAACTTTTATTTAGATAAGGTTCATTATTATTATTATTAATGTAAAGATAAAATTTAACATTGATTTATATTCTTGAAAGCAAAAACAAGCTTAGTCATTACCATCAATGAGCAATATAAGCTTTACTTCAATACATTTTTAATTAATTAAGTTTATCAGTACATTTTAGACACTGTGGAAATCATTGCAGAGATTCGTCAAAAGACTAAAACTATAGTTTCTACTTGATTCAGGTTTACTCTTGGTATTATCTTTCCAAGAAATGAACAGCATTATAGCACACAATGATATAAACACGTTTATAGTAGCACAGTTTGTAATACCCAAATCTTGTAAATAGCTCAAATGCCCATCAACCAATGAATGGATATATATAACAGAGTACTACTCTGACTAAAGAAAGATAAGCCTGAGGTATTTCTAGGTAACTGGGTGCACCTTGGGGCCATACTCTTAAGTGAAATAAAACAGACACATGTAAGAAGTATTACATAGTCTCAGTGGTGTGAGAAACAAAAGTTTAAATAAAGACCAAAATAGATAATAGGTTTTGCAAAACAGAAAATGTTTACATGGAAAGGAGATTATGGAGGGCAAAGAGAAAAACGAGAAATGGAGAAGATGGGAAAAGATTCTGTAAGTAAGAATAAGAAGTGTTGCAGGGAGGGGAGGGAAATGGGAAAAAGAAGTTTCAAGATACGTCCTGTGAAGAATTAAAATACTTCAATGTATTTTATGTATGTCACTCTCAATATTTATTAAAATGTAAAATGAATGGTCATGGGCATTGCTTGACCAGTTTGCTCCCTGTGAAAGCCTGAGAGAATGCTCTCTCTCTAAGTGACTCTCCTTAGGCACACTATAATCATCACTCCTTTTCCTCTGTGGCCCCATTATCTCTTTGAACAGAAAATTTGGGACACCACTCAGTTACAGGATGTCTTTATTAGAAATTTATAAGATTCTAACTTTGCTGAACAGTCCATTCATGCATTTCAGAGTTCATTGCATGAACTAATGATATTATAAACTATACACTAAATTAAGTCGGACACATGAGTGTTAAAGAAATAAAAGTTACATTGCTCTTAATGCAAAGAGTGCTTGAAATCAATAACAAACCCTAGGCACAGATGGGTGTGGAATTTTCACCATGAAACTATCTTTATAGGTATTCCTTCCTGGTGAGAAATTGCTCTACTTTATTAGAAATTTATTTTTTTTTATTTTATTAATTTTAATAAGAAATAACAATGAGACAGTTTCAAAACACGTTAGTAGGACAGCCACAATAATTAATACAATGAATATTGCTATCTTCATAGTAGTTGTTCAGAGTGAAAGATGCAGACGATATCTTTTCTGAACACAATAAGTGCAAATCTTTCTTCTCATTGAACTAAGAGAAAATAGCTGTATATATAGTTCCATAGTCCATAATAGTACTAGGTTATCAGTACAACTGGCAATATCAGAGGCTGTTGACTTGAGTTTTTTACAACTCAGCATATTAATATGGCTTTACTTTTTATACCTCATGGCTAAACTTTTGTGCTGGATGGTTAGAACCAAGTTAAAGCAAGAATTACACAGCAAAGTATGTAACTTTCATATCTGACAAGGTCAGTCGGATTCCCTCAGGATTTACCCTGAAACCTTGTACAGCATTTTGTAGAACTTTTGTCAGTGTCAGCCATCTGGATGAGTCACGGCCATTGCTTGACCAGTTTGCTCTCTGTGAAAGCCTGAGAGAATGTTTTCTCTATACGTGACTCTCCTTAGGCACACTATATACATTGTCGATCCTTTTCCTCTGTGGCCCCATTATCTCCTTGAACAGAGAATCTGGGACATCACTCAGTTATAGGATGTCTTTGTTAAAAATTTATTAGACTTTAGTTTTTCTGAACAATCCATTCATGCATTTTGTGAATAAAATAAAAAATAAAGAAAAACATATACATTAACTCTGGATTTCACCTTTTCACATTGGAAAAACTTTGTGGTGAGTTATGTAAATGCATATAGGAAATTTAATATGTTAATATTAAAGGCGGATTTAATTTAGACTCCCCTGATTACAGACTGTTTTAAAGGAATACCCAATGGATGGATCGAATCGACCCATGAAAAATAAATCTGTCAAACAAAGATGGCACAAATGGAATGTGGAATGCTCAAAAATTCTTGTGGTGCACTAACCTCTTTAAAGGTCATTAAGTGTAGAATAGATTGCTTTGAATAGCATTTTAAAAAGAAATCCCTCACAAGCTGGCACACATTGAAACAAAATTAACAGTGGATCAAACTTTTAGGCTTTCTCCAGGCATGGTGGCGCACGCCTGTAATCCCAGCAGTTGGGAGGCTGAGGCAGGAGGATCAGTTCGAGTTTGAGACCAGCCTGGGCTACAAAAGTGAGCTCAAGGCCAGCTTGAACTACATAGGGAGACCCTGTCTCAAAAAGACTAAAAAAAAAAAAACATTTAGGTTTTTAAGTTGTCAAGTTCTGTGAACCATTCATGTCTGTAAGGACAGTACAGGAACCCAAAACAATAAAGTGACCTGAATGTTAAAATACGTGTTACTGGAAAAAAAAAATTAGCTATTAATCCCCTTTGAAATACTCTCTTGACTTGGAAACACAAGTGTACAATCAGGCTCACCCTTCATGAAGCTGTTCTGAGGGTCTCTTCACTCAGTGTCATTATAAGATGTGAAAACAAAGCCTAAGGGGAAGGGCCAGGGAGATAGCTTGCTGCTCTGAGCACCTGCCTGGCAAGCTCTTCGACCTGAGTTCAATCCCAGGTGCCACATTCCTGGTTGGCCCCAAAAGTGGGCGGGGTGACGCATGTCTGTAAGGCCAGCACTGTGGAGGCTGAGGCAGGAGGATAACTACAAGTCTGAACTGTGTAGCAAGACCCTGCACCACTGTACCATCTAAATAAATAAAAGATAAGAGTCCAAACAAACAGTGTGGTGCTACCACATGGGAACTGTCTGGTGACAACCGTGTGGTGTCCACTTATTTACCCGATGTAGCGCGCCAGGCAACCTCTGCCTCTGCCCCAGGGGAAAGTTAAATATTTTGAATTAACTCAGCACAGAAGCATCCCTGAAGATGATGCAATTTTTGCTTACAGCTCAACTTAGTCTTTTACATACTTCCCTGTGAAATGTAGTAGCTATATCCACATACTGTACATTTAACAATAGCAGTGACACCATTTTGCCTGCAATGTCGATGCCATTCATCCTGAAATCCACCATGGAAACCCCTGCTCTGAATCATTTCCCTAGCAGGGGTCAGCATTAACTTTCTTTGTCATGATCACATTTTCTTTACAGATTTCCTTTATAAGACAGCTTTCCTTCATGGCACAGCTTCCTTTATTTTACAACTTTTATAAGTAGAACCAGGGACATCTTTCTGATTTTGTAGCAATGGTGAGCTTCCATTGAAACTTCGCTGAGAACACTAAGGTGCTGATCCTGGGAACAGAAATGAAGGGTGTAGTCTTGCACACATGCACGGGTCGCTCACCATGGAGTGAGCCGTGAATTCAGAGGCTGCAGTAGCCTACGTGGGGTGTGACGCTTTCCTCCTACAGTATATCCATGTACGTAGGAAATATGGATATTAAGGCAATGAAGTATATCTTTGTGCCTCCTCTACTAAACTGATACTAAACTCATCAGTTCATTTTAACTGATAAATACTAAGTGGTAATGAATTTGCAGATCCTTTTGGTACATTTGTCTTTTTTATTCATTTGCCTTTTATTTAAAAAATATGAATATTTTTCACATGAATTCAGAGATATTTATACACTTGTCTAGGAGTTTCTCTAATAAACATACTTAGGAACAGACCAGTGCATAGTATCTCAGAAGCCTGAGAGAGGAGAGGAAAGGAAACCGGAATGCCATATCTGAAATATTTTCTAGGTAGAAATCAAGCTAACAAATCATTAAGTAAAATGACTTTGATTCTCTTACCTTGAGTTTATTTCACATTAAAACTCAACTGCCATGTACAATCCTTACAAATACCATCCAAAATCATATATACTTCTGGAAACAAAAGAAGGAATATTCGACAAAGG
Organism: Myocastor coypus; assembly: GCA_004027025.1. Lineage (NCBI taxonomy): Eukaryota > Metazoa > Chordata > Mammalia > Rodentia > Myocastoridae > Myocastor > Myocastor coypus. The sequence continues at coordinate 49,601 of PVJA010005824.1, read as the reverse complement.
AGATGCCTATAAGAAATTTTTGGGATTATACTCCACTCTGGCAAGCTAAGCAGAAGGAGTTGAATGTCAGTTAATTGTCTTCCCTTTAACTCAATCACATCTGCTACTCAAAAGCTTCCCATAGTCCTAAAAATTCTATGCAGAATGATTAAACACTGACAGGCTACAGAGTCCACACTTGATCTTAGCCAAAAGGCCGAGAAGCGATGGCTACAGAGTCCAGAGTGGGAGCCGGTGGGATGTTTCCAGAAGCCTATGGAGTAAAGGGCTTCTGAGAAGTCTTGGGAAATGGAAAGAAGCAAATCCTACGGGCGAGATCTATGGCCTGGTTCTCCAGAGAGAGACAGGGCGGTGTTCAGAGGGCTCCAAGGACTCTAGAGAGACCATGCTCTCGACGGTGCAGAGAGCCTGCTGTGGCTGGGTTAAGCGCTTGACTAAGAGGGTGCTTTTTCACCATTTTATTCCTCTAAAATTCAAAGATAAATCTTAGGGAACACACAAGATGGACCTGTTTCAAGCGGCGTGCTGTGCACATCTATTTTCTGAATTGATATTTCTCAACAGCACGTGTGGAGTAGTTTGTGGCATTTATAAAACTGCAGAATTATATTTACAGATGGTTTGGTCCGCTCTTACACCTGTTCCTGGGACAGAAAGCACAATTCAGTCGAGCTTTTGAGGAAGGATACACACTGCCGCTCCAGAGACAGCCAGCAAGACCGCGTGGACAGGCTGCTCCCGAAGAACTGCAACTCCGTCTTGCGAATCTCAAATATTTGCAAGCTTCATCAGAATAAGAACTAAATTTCCTGTTTACTGTGTGCTTCCATATAAACATCAACTATCATTTCAGGTAAAAAATATATTTTAGAAAATTGTACATGTAATGAATTATAATTAATTTTTGCTTTGAAATTTCCCTGCATTTTATTTTTATATATTTCTAATATTTCTATATCCATCTGTTTTTTTCTTTTGAAGAGCATATTACTGTATTTCTTGCCTCAATGAATATATGTGAAATTTTTGAAAGTATTCAGTATTTGTTTTTTTTATATTACTATTTTTTTTTCATTTACCACATTTATTATGTACAGTTAGGCACTTGCTAAGTGTTTCATTATCAGAAGATTATTTTAATTCATCTGCTTTCAAAGATATTTAGCATATGGTTTTTTAATTATGTCATTTTATGAGCTAAAGAACTACTGCAATTTTTTTAATATTTGAGAACAAGAAAAATAGATATTTGGCAGAAGAAAAGGGGAACAAGAGTTGGAGGGTGGAGGCGGCCAGTGAGAAGACGTGAGGTAGGTGCTGTAGGTCTACAGCTTAAGTAAACTTGAGTGGCTTTCAAGTTGGAGTTACAGAAGAGAATGGAGTCTCTTGGCCCCAGCACCAGCCTCCTTCCAAACTTGCATGGTGCTCCTGGGGTACAGGGGCATCCGAACCACAATGTTGATCCATTCGCTTGCTGAATAAATACCACAGATACTTCAAAGTGTCTTAATTCCTTTTTATTCATTGCTGAGACAAATACCCAACATCCAAAATGAATGAAGGACAGCAGCCAGGCATGGTGTTGCACGCCTCTAACTCCAGCACTTGGGAGACTGAGGCAGGAGGATCGGTGTGAGTTCGAGACCAGCCTGGGCTACAAAATTGAACTCAAGGCCAGCCTGAACTGCATAGTGAGACCCTGTCTCAAAAAAGAAAAAGTCTGCTTATTTAAAAAAAAATGAATGAAGGAAAGGTTTATTTAACTCAGTTACTGGAGGTTTCAGTCCATACTTGGCTGGCTCAAGGCTGAGCGGAGCGGAACAGGGCAGAGTGCATCCAGTTCTTGGTGCCAGAACAGCAACAATCACGACCGAGGCACCTGACCAACCAGGGAGCAGAGAACAACAGGACTAGTCTGTCCCTGCGTCTCTTTTTATATTACATTAAGGCTCTCCCCCTCAACCTACCAGGCTTAGTCTATACCTATAATCCCAGAAGTACTCATACCGTAATCCCATCAGTGTTAAAACACATAATACCAGTGAGTCATGAGTCAAGTCTCAATCTATAGAAGTCCCCACCCCATGACTGCATGAGGCTTTAGGGGAAAACTAGACATGAACCATAACACAAAGCAAATATTTCACCATAAGTAATATGAAGAGTATATTGAGTTTTCCTGGTCGGTGGGTATAGCTATAGTGCACTCATAGAAATTATTGAATACATAGCCAAATGTTAAATTTTCTTAAGTGATGATATGATACTCACTGTTTAATGTGAATGGCTAAATATAAATCTAGAAGAGTATGAAAGAAAACTCAATGATATGCTGTGATTAATTTATTAAATTAAGAAACACTAGGCATTAGAAGAGGGCTAGTTTTAAGTATATATAACTTTGTGTCACTGAACACATTTTTAAACAGAATACATAATAGTAATATAATTAGAAATTATACAGTATTTCATTAAGTAAAATAGTATAAATTCAACAGTACTTGTTGTATTGCATAGAGTTATCTTCAATATAATTGTTCAGATTAATATATACATATACAATTACCATACATATGCAACATTGATAAAAAAAAAAGAAAACTATAAGAAGATAAGAAGGGAGAGAGGAACCAATGAAAACAGAAAATGCAAAAGTAAATACTAACTGCTCCTTTCCATTAAAAAAAAAAAAAAAACAAAGAAATTACTTCTGATGTCAGTTATTGACAATGAGAATTAAAACTAAGAAAATAAATCTTACTAGCAGAAAATACTTATTATTAATACACAAATAGAGATGTTTTTAAAATTTGTGAGGAAAGATCATCAGGACAGACACCAGTGAATTAAAACTTGGGCTACCCTTTTCAACGTTATAGTTTACTGAAATGGGAAAACCACCTTTAGAACCCTGTGTGTACTGATTTCCTATTTGACATAAACCTTTCTTCAAATTCAGAAGGAAGAACTCCAAAAAAGAAACAAGAACCAAATGCATAAATATACAATAAGAATACGTCATGTATATTTATTGTCCTGACTAATTGGGAGAAATGTAAATTAAAATTTTGGTAAGTTTTCGTTTCATATCTAATGGCCAAGAAAACATGCCAGAATCCAGGAACTATTTCAAGCTGTCAGAGAACAACAAGTTATTCATTTGGGGTAAAAATTCCAATTTCCAATAGAAATCTTCTAGTCTTCCTATCTGTTGGAATACTTTTTATAATGTATGGGTTAAGTATGTCAGTGTATATTATACATTCACATCCTATTCTCATTTAGCATACAATGTAATCTTATTCAGAAATGGGCATTTCTACAGAGCTGAAAGGTTACAATTAGCTTGTTATGGTAGAATCTATACAAACACCGACGCAGAGGAACAATAAATCCAGTGGCTCTAGGCAAAGAGACTCAACCGTACTCCAAGAGGTGAGAATCCAAATATATATTTCACATAGGAAAATCAGAACGAGGCAAATCCACTAACATCTTGCTACTGAACTCTAGTCGCTGGAGCCAGAGAACAGTAAATAGCTGTTATTTAACCCGCCCAATCCGTAGTGCTTGGTTGACAAACACCGGGAAATCTGGGAATATTTGCTACATTGACCATACAGAGAGCAGACGGAGGGAGTAGGCAATACTTCACATCCCAAAATGTGTCACAAGTTGTAACAAAGTGTTTACTCACAGCTGCATGGGAAAGTTGTGGTGCATACACAATACTGTTATTTCTAATTGACTAGCATATGTGTCTATGTATACAACATTGTTACACATTTATGCAACATTATATATTTATTGGTGTAAGGCAGATTTATATATGACATATTATTTTTTTTTTCTTTTTGAGACAGGGTCTTGCTATGCAGTTCAGGCTGGCCTTGAGCTCACTTTTGTAGCCCAGGCTGGTCTCGAACTCATACCGATCCTCCTGTCTCAGCCTCCCGAGTGCTGGGATTACAGGCGTGCGCCACCACGCCCGGCTATATGACATATTTATGATAAAGTACATATTTGATGGTAATTTTCATAGAACCAGTTGAGCACCACTGAAGCTTACATTTTTTTTTTTTTTTACTGTACTCACCACTTTGCAAATTCTGGTTGCAGAAATATAAGTAGATACCACATTAATTTGGGTTTATGTTCACATGAATATTTCTGTCTAGATTTATACAATAAGGTTATAACTTTATTTAAATAGTAACAGGAATGATTTCTTTCTTGATTTTATTTCATTGTATTTTACAAAAACAGAAATACGTTTTAAAAAATGTCTGTGTTATTCTCAGAGTCCTGGCTATAGGCGCAATGCACTTCCAAATACAGTCAGTGTCAACATTCTGTCTATCATTTTGGAGTGTTTACACCGAACAAGGAGTAAAGACTATCTGCAGCCCTGCTGCTTTCCATGGCGATACCTGCACCATGGCTGACGTCAGCTCCTCACGGGGGTGCGGCCTTTCTTTAGCCTCCATGGTCACCCAGATCCCATAGTCTCCCACAAGTCACCCTTCAACCTTCTGCAAATTGCAAGTCATTTTAGCTGAGCTTCTGTACTTGTGGGTGACGCTTCCCAACCCTGGTAAAAAGCGCTCCTACTCGTTCCTTACAGGCTTTGTTTGTGCTATGATTTGGAGGGATGAGAGCTGCTATTTGGCCCCAAAGAACAGATTGGGGAAACGTTAGGATGCTACACTGTTCCCAGTCCGGCTGCTCTTGAGAAAGCTAGGGTGATGCGCTCTCCCACCATTTCTGTTCCTGGCAGAAGAGAGAAACTTCGTTAAGCACTTTCTACTCAGGGTGAGGTTCTCTCATCCTCGCGGTCATGTGCTCCCTCAGAATTCCAGGAATAAAGCATTTTTTTATTCAGTTAACACATACGTTTAATTGAAGTCACATATTTTAATGAAAGATAGAAGTAAATGAAGAAAATGAGCAGGAAATTACTACTGGTAATACGATACCATTCTCTCAGAAATTGTAACTTCCTGGTAAAGAGCACGATTTTATGTTGCAAAACCTCCGATGTTTGTGCACCTCTCAAATCACTGAACATGTTTTTATTATCTATAAAAGAAAATATCACTTTCTGTAAAAGAAATATAGTACCACTGGATGCTGAGGTGTCTACAAAGATGAAAAGCACATAACCTCTGTGGTTCACAGAGTGCTATTAAATTTAGGATTATTAAGCTAGTGCATATATATATACTGAAAAAATATGTCGGTATACTTATATGTTGAAAACATTTCTATGCAAAGAATAATAGTGCTGCATAGATGCAATATTTGTTCTAAATATTCATACAGTCACTGTTACACAATAATGATTTTGCATTTAATGGACCTACCTGCCTTTACTTATGTCAGTAAATTATATTCAAGTTATGCCTTCTTTACTGCAGCATCTGAAGTGTAAACATATGCAGTTAGCCTTTGTCTGCTGTTTCTCCGCATGCTAAACGTGGCAGGGGGGCGTCCTCTCAGCTACCCTGATTTCAGACTCTTACTTACTTTTGCTTGTGACTTTTCTTATGTTTCTCATGGCTGGCACTATAATTAATGTTACATAGTATGAAAGAAAGTGGAAGAGCAGGGTGATTGCCACGAATTGGTTTTAGTTTAACTTTATAATTTGTGATAACTTTGTGATTCTAGTTTGAAAATTCTGTCGGCCAGAGACTTTCCAGGGGAAAAACTGGACCTGTGTGTGGACTATGGCGGCAAGCAACAGCCATACAAGTCACCTCTAAAGTATTTCTAAATTCTTGCACATCAGTGCTTTCTCAGGTTTTAATTTTTTTAAATATTGATTGATTGATTGATTGATTGATTGATTGATTGATTGTATTTCAGGGCAGGGTCTACAGGGTGTTCAGGGCCTCACTACTAGATCAGACTCGTAGTGATCCACCTGTTTACAGCCTCCCAAGAGCTAGGATTACAGGCAGGCGTCAACACACCCAGTCTTCACTGCTGTGTCATATCGCCCCAGGGGGCAGTGCCAGCATGGCAGGCCCGGGGATCAAACCTCCTACCGTGCACCGCTTGCAGGGGCTTTAATGCACTGAGCTATTTTAAATAATGACAAGAAATCAAGTCATCCCCGCTGAAAGACAGCGACAGAGAATTAGATTTTGTGTAAAATTTAGAAATGTTTACCTAAGTTTAAATAACTTAAGCTTAACAACGTCACACATTTTTCTAATACTCAAGTTTACTTATAATTAGTAACAGAGCAGGTTGAAGAGTCTGCGCTGCAAGCCAGATGATGAAGTCCAGGCCGAATGCAAAGACAGAAGCTTCTCTGACGAAGTGAAGACTTGACTCCTTCCTCAGACCTTTTAAAAAATCTCTTTGTGCTCAGTCATTCTGACATGGGCCCCTTGTGCCATAGGGTGGAACCAATCATACCCCAGGATGGGCCCTTGATCCCGCTCTAGCGGGGGAGCCAATCATATCCTAAGCAAGCCCTGGTCATGCTCCAGGGAGGAACCAATTATACCCCAGGGCGGAGCTCCCACCAACAGGGAACCAGCCGCTGAGTCATCCAGCCAAGTTGACACAATGTATCAATCACTACAGCCACCAGCATCACTGCTTTTATACTTTACAGCCAGGATTTAGCAAAATATTGACTATGTACGCACAAACTCTGTGAAGTCCTGATGGCCTTAAAATTGCTTCGTGTGTCCAGGAATCTCAAATAGTGGCTAGGGTGAGGCAGAAAGACAGTGAGACTGAGCATCCAAAAGGGGAAGGGTGGGTGGACAGACAGGTGGAAGTAGAGGGGGAGGAGTTACATAGACAGTGAACTACATGGAAATTTCCAGAAATAAAGAATTCATGAATTCTAAATTAAACTTTCTTAGTACAGTGATAAAACTTCACACCACCCTACTAGGCTCCACTCAATAATTTTGATTTGGTATCTTAAGCTGTAAAGGTAAATGATAAATGCTTAACTATGAAAAATATTGTAACATGTAGAATATACATAGGTTTTAATATGTTTGAACCTCCATGAGGGTCATAGGATACACGCTCTATGGACAAAGGGGGAACAAATCCCGCAGCATCTAATTCAGAGACTTTATTGCTACTTTGATAGAAACACTACTAAATAAGAAAGCTGTATTCAGGTCTGATTTAACTGGCACAATATTTTATTTTATTATATGGTAGTGAGAAACGTGCTCATCTTGCATCTCACATTGGGTTTTGTTGTACTGTTTTTCAGACTCCCTCTATCTGCCACGGTGTTAAATCTTTCCTTCATATTTATAACTCTCATTATTTTGCAGTGTTGTTGCAGTAAACAATCCATTACTTTTATAGAAATGTGAAATAATTGACCTTTTTCTTCTCACATTTAATGTTATATTTAGCGTTAATTTTGCTTACCCCAATTGTTATAATTTAATTTTCTAATTAGATTGCAATAGCAAATGCTTTCTGAAACTATCCTTTGAGACTATATTAGTATCTTATCTCCTTACTTAGATGATCCAACACCTACAAGTGAAATGAGGAAAAGTTTACTAACGCTGAAGTTTGCAGAGTGATCAGTCCACATTCGTCTTGCTCTAACACATTAGAGGAGAAACAGCCCAACAGCCTATGGTATGTTAGACAGGAGACAGGAAAGAGTGGGTGTTCTTTTACCTTTTGTTCCTTCTAGGCTACAAGCCTACTGGGGGTGTCACCCACACAGAGAATGGGTCTTCCCCTTACCCAAAAACCAGGCTAAATCAATCAGTGCGCTAATACAATTATCACACTCATAATCCAGTAACACACACACACACACACACTTTCCATCCAGCCCCCAAAGCATCAGCTATGAGCACATGAGACTTTTGGTGGCTTCTATATGTAGCAAGTAAACATCTATTTTTGTTACAAATTCCACCCATGAATCTGACCATTCATATATGTCAGGTAAATTAATTTTTTCTGTGATAATTGCTGGAAGGCAATTTCCTCATCTAACAATTCTTCTAGCATGACTATGAGTTCCAGAGGGTTAAGAATTGTAAAGTTTTGGAGAATTGCCTAATTTAATTAATTGGAGAATCTATCAAGGTTCCACAGAACGTCAGGATAAAACCCTTGATTTAGAGAGGAATGAGAGCTCATTACTTACGGCAATAACAGTAAGAAAATACCAGAAGTAATGCCGGTTCCTCGGAAGTCAAGCCTTTGGAAGTGGCTATGAGTAGGTTCGTCAGGGCTGCACCCTTTGCTGAGTTATTTTACAGTATGAAAACTCCAGTTCAGGGGAAGAATCCTTTAGAGTGAGTGTTGATCCGCTTGATCTTCACCCTAGAGGAGGGCAATGCTTTCATTGTATTGAACAATACATCAACCTCTCCCTTGTTCTGAAACCGGAAGTAATCTTTACTTTCAAGAATATTTGCTAAAATAAATCCTTGGGAACATAGCCTAAAGCATCCAGGGCAGGTGTGGTGGCACATTCCTGTAATCCCAGCTCTTGGGAGGCTGAGGCAGGAGGATCGATGTGAGTTTAAGACCATCCTGAGTTACAGGAGTGAGCACAAGGCCAGCTTGAACTGCATAGTGGGTGTTACCTGAGTGCCCACACCCTGACCTTCCCCACTGTCCAGTGTGAGAGATGACCCAGATTTCCACTTCCTCTCCAGGTCATTTGTAATCGGTCTTCCCATTCTAGAACTGTATTTTTTTCTCAGAGTCATCATTCAATCTCAATTTTTTTTTTTTTTTTGACGGTAGCATGCTTTCCTTGAAGATTGCTCTCTCTAACTGGTGGTTCCAACATTTAACCAATACACAAACAACACCTTCAAGTTTCTCCATTCATCTCATATTTATCTATTATTTATTTTTCTAAAGAAAGTAGTTCGACTGTCACCCCATCACATTTAGCTGAGCTGACTGCAACATCTTTAATTATCTATTTGCACATCAAAAACAAAATTTATTTTTCTATTTATGCTTTACTTTCATCAGGTAACAGAAAGACAAAACTGTTGATTATAAACATAAAAGTATTAATCTCTGGCTAACATAATATTATCATAATTCCTGAGATTCAGACTTTCATTAATATATTATGAGTTCTTTAACATGGTCCTTCAATGTTATGATGTTTAATCTGGAGATTTTTTTTTTCTTGTACAAACTTTAGAGTCCATTTATGAAAATCTAAGAAGGGACTGCGTGGAAATAACAGATATTCTCAGTTATTTTGTTTGGGGGATGGGGACTGGGGCTTGAACTCATGACCTTGCACTTGCCAGGCAAGCACTTGTGCCACAGAGCTATTTCCCTGGCCCCAAATAACAACTAGCCATTTTCTTTTTTGCTGTTGTGTCTTTTTTTTAAACTTTATTTATTTATTTATGTATTTATGTATGTATTTATTTATTTAACAGGCTCAGCCAGCCCAGGGGGTGGGGCTGGCACAGCATATGGTGCTGGGAATGAGCCATGGTCCCTATGGTTGCCAAAGCTTGCCTAAGTAGGTGCTTTAGGCCACTGAGTGATCATGCTGGCCCTCCTCAGATCTAAAAATTCAAGGCAAGAGCAGAAAATATAAGAAAAACATAGATGGTATTGGATATGGTGACATATCAGAAAAGCAAGACCTGGTCTGTGAAAATATAGTAATAATAGTAATAATAATAATAATAATAATAATAACAATAATAATAGTTGAAATTTATTAAAATTAGAAGTGCCTGCTCTGTGAAAGTCAGTGTCAAGAGAATATAAGAAGATAAGAAGCCAACTTGGAAAAATATTTACAGAAAACTGATATGACAAAGGTCAACTAACGTTATGCAAAGAAAACTAAAAAACAGGAAATGCCTTTAACAGACACCTCAGTTAAGAATAAATAGAAAACACAAGTGTAACGAGATGCTCTCATGACATACCTTATTAAGAAAAGCATACTGGAATAGTCACCCACCCCTGTACAGGCCTAGGACAAGAGCAAAATCAGAACAGCGAAGGTAGGGAGTGCTGTGGGACTATGGAACCAAGGGGCCTCTCACGGCTGGTGTGACTCAGAGTGACACACTTTCAAGGACTGGTGATTTCTTAGCAAATAAAGTACAGTGTTGTCCTGTGATTGAGGAAGTAGATCCTGGCCATTTACCCGAAGTGACTGAAGACTCACGTCCACAAAAACTTGATCTCTATGGCAGCTTCACTCTAAAATTCGGAGTAATAAATTTCCTTCAGTAAAGGATGTATGAAGGAGCATGAACACATCTGGACACTTGGGTACCAAATAGAGCCAGATGCAAATGATCTATAGAGCCTTGACAAGCCTTTCGGTAGGAACAGGGTAGAAAGGTTCCTGGATACTACTGAGTGATACGATCAGGTCAGAAAAGCTATCTACTGTATGCTTCCAGCCACATTAGGACAGCTGGTGTAGGCAAAGCATCAGGGATGGTAAAAAGACAATAAATAAATAAATAAATAAATAAATAAATAAATAAATAAATACAAGAGCCGGCCAAACAGGGGTCCAAGTTGGATCGTGGAGCCTGCCATACTAGCCCTGCCCCCAGGCATGCTAAAATAAAAATTGAGACTGGGCATGGTGACATGCATCTGTAATCCCAGTCATTAGGAGGATGCAAACAGGTAGATCACTAGAAATCTGATCTAGTGGTGAGACCTTCAGCACCCCCTAGACCCTTCCCTAAAATACAAAAACAAAAAGCAACAACAAAAAAAACCCCACAAGATTGTAAAAAGATAGGCAGAGAATGGCGAGGAAGCATCAGGAATCCGAGGGTTTCAGACCACTAAACCTATAGTCTTAAAAATTAGAAAATATCTACAGATTTCCCAAGGAGAAAATATTATGAAAAAAAAAAAAAACACTAAAAATACATTGTGCTTTTTACATGTTTCTTTTATTTTTTTTTCTTGTTTCAGAACCTTTGTTTGTTTATTCACTCATTTTTATGGCCTGCTCAGCCCACCCCGAAGGCAGGGCTGGTGCAGCATGCGGTGCCGGGGATTGAACTGCGGTCCCTGAAGCCTCCCAAGCTTTCCCTAGCAGACGCTTTAGACCATCCTGCCGGGCCCCCTACATGTTTCTTAAAAAATATTTGACAAATGTCAAACACTCAAGAACAATGGCAGTCACTAGAAATGTGATCGCAAAGCGCTGCTTCTAACCGTGCTTTAAAAAAATCCCCTAGCACGCAGAATCATTTATGCAGCAACTCTTTAAAGGCCAGGCTCAATCTGGTGTTAGCCTCATAATTCCCACATGGCTAGGAATTCCCCGTACCTACAACAGAGAAGAATATTTCTGAAACAGGAAGGGAAACCAAAGTGTCACAACAAAACACACACTTTAGGTGTGTGTGAACTTTCCACTAATGCTAACCACAGTTGCAGCCATATTACAGTACGATCTAAAAGCGTAGTGAGTGGACTATAATGACTCTGAGCATAAATATCTGTCTTTGTTAATTATATCTTTGTTATGGTTTATGTCTAGTTGTCCCCCCAAAGCCTCATGAGTCGGGGGCGGGGGGATGCAGGGACTTCTAGAGTTTGAGACCTGATCCATGATCCCTGGGATTATGGGTTTTAGTACTGATGGGATTATGGGTCTAAATACTTCAGGGATTATGGGTGTAGCCTTAAGGCAGAGGCTGAGGCGGAGAGCTTAAATGAAATATAGAGACAGAGAGACAGACCAGAGCTGTTGCTCTGCTGTCGTGTCTGGTTGGCTGCCTCTGCCACCATTTTGTTGCTGTTCTGCCGCTATGAACTGGATGCTTTCTGCCCTGTTCCACTCAGCCTTGGGCCAGCCGTATATGGACTGAAACCTCCAGTAACTGTGAGCTAAATAAACCTTTCCTTCCTTCATTTTGAGTGTCAGCTATTTGTCCCAGCAAGAAGTAAAAAGTAGCTAAGACAGTCTTATTATCTCTGCATACTCCATTTCTCTTAAAAGGAGAGAAAAATCTTATAACCTGATATGGAAAATGGGAAGAATACAGCAAACTCACAATCACTTTATTTGCAGTGTTTTAAAGCAACACAAAATGAACACCAAAAAGGCAGTGTTATGAGGAACACGTACACACAGAAACACACACACACACACACACACATACACACACTCATAGAAAACCAAAGCAAGGAAAAGATGGATAGCCTGAAGGCTCTTCTTGATCAGCACTATTAAGAAGATGGCTATCACAAGAAAGACAGCACGTCCTGGGACTAACCATATATTTCTGTGAATAATCTCTTTCCACATATTGAAAATTCATGCAATTCCATTATAATTCATCTCTAAGGTATGAGCTGATGGCCAGTGCAAAATATACGAGCTATGCTATGTTTGGTTTGGCAACGCTACAACCTACATTTTTATTTCAAAACTATTAAGAAGAGTCACCCGATAATTTCACAGTTAAGGATGTATTACAGATTATTGTATTGACAGAAACAGTATTCTTTTCCTATACTGATTTCCAGATTTCCTAGAAATGCAACTCTTCTTGACATATATTTGACGAGAGTATGCTTTGAAGAATCCCTCTCTCTGTTTCATGTGTCAGAAAGGAGGGCTTACCGTACCGGTTAATGTCCTCTTCTGGTATGGTTTTAAAAAGTAGCTCAGGTACGTAAGTACAGACTGCACAACTCACACAATCCATTTGAACCAAAACATATCTAAAAATATCATGGTTTGGTTGTGTTAATCTTCAACACTGGAAAATATTAAAATAGCCTCAGAAATTGTAACAGTAACCATTTTTATATTTTATGTAATAAGGCATGTGGCTTTAAAAAAAAATTATTTATTTATTTTTATTTATTTATTTGGTACAGGATCTCACTACACAGCTTGGACTAGTAGTGATCCTCCTGACTCAGCCTCCCCAACACTGGCATCACAAGTGTATGCAACCACACCTGGGGGCAACATTGCATGCAGCAACAGGGATCGAACTTGGGTCCTTGCACTTGCCAGGCAGGCACTTAGACTGCTAACCTATCTTCCTGGTGTTTATGCTAATAAATTTTTATTTACAAATGGGTCAATGATATCTAAACGTCCCTAGTAATGACTCAGGGTTATATGAAAAAGTAAGTCAACAAAATTTATACACGGAGAGAAATCCAAATGACTACTTTTACCCAATAAAGATGGCATTTTAGATCAGTAAGAAGAATAAACAAAAACTCTTTTATGCTAAGTGATTTTCATATAGATAGCGAGCCACTTGTGGAAGTTGAAAATTCAGGATTTTTCTTGAAATGTATTTCTTTTTCCTTTGAACCTCAAGATTTTTAACACGTGCTTTCTGGGAGCATTTATCTCCATGTTTACATTCAGCTCCTTTTACAGTGATTGGCCTATCATGATTTTCTTGGCACTTACTGCTTTTCAGCATGGAGAGCCTTGCTCTGGAAAATGTTCTGAGGCCAGATGCTTCCGAATCTGCCTGCCTAGCTTTATTCTTAGCTGCCTTCAGTGAGGAGCTCATTCGCTTTCTAAAGAACTTGGATAACAAAGAGTAGATCATGGCCATGGATTTTTTTCCAACTAGAGTTATTATCCTTCCTTCACATATCTGTTCTACTATAATACAATAATTCTTAGCATCCGTTTAGTCTCTATTTTATATTCATCTTTTAAGCACATATGGTAAATATTAAGTTCTAAATATTATTGTATCTCTGATTGAAAGATAACAAAATATTTTGTTTTCTTTTTTTTTAGTGTGTTTTCTAAGAGGTCTCACTATGCCTCTGGGACTCATGGTCTTTCTGTTTTCAGTCTCCCCAGCGCTGGGATTATGAACTTGGTCTCAGTGGCCAGCTCATTGTGCCCGGAGGCAGGGCCGATGTGGCATGTGTTATTGGGGATTGAACCCTGGTCCTTGTACTTAGCTAAGCAGGGGCTTATGTTTACTGAGCTATCTTGCTGGGCCTCAGAATTTTTTTTCAATTTTAAATTGTATATGTGTATTTATTTGTGCAACTACTTTAATGCCAGTATCTTTTTTTTTTTTTTTTTTTTTTTTTTTTTTTTTTTTTGTTTTTTTTTTTTTTTTTTTTTTTTTTTGTCTTTTTGAGACAGGGTCTCGCTATGCAGTTCAGGCTGGCCTTGAGCTCACTTTTGTAGCCCAGGCTGGTCTCGAACTCACATGGATCCTCCTGCCTCAGCCTCCCGAGTGCTGGGATTACAGGTGTGTGCCACCACGCCCGGCAATGCCAGTATCTTTTGATGTTATGTTGTATACTCTACAAGACTGAAATTATACCTGTTTCAGTCCGTAATGCATTATACACAGAAGACTGGAATTATCTGATTTATGAAACAAAAGTATCTATGGAAAAATAAAGGGGTGGGGGAAATAGCTCAGTAGAATAAGCACTTGCCTGGCAAGTGCAAGGGCCTGAGTTCTATACCCAGTTCTGGCAAAAAAGAAAGAAAGAAAGAAAGAAAGAAAGAAAGAAAGAAAGAAAGAAAGAAAGAAAGAAAGAAAGAAAGAAAGAAGGAAAGAAAGAAAGAAAGAAAGAGGAAAGGAAAGGAAAGGAAAAGAAAAGAAAAGAAAAGAAAAGAAAAGAAAAAGAAGGTGAGAGGCTGCCCACCTGACAACTTAAAAATCACAAAAGGTCCCCGGTGTTCCTGTCCTTTCAGAGCTTCTACGTGTGTGCTCATAGTGCAGGGTCACTAGGAGAAGATGACAAAATTCAAGTCCATATATGGTAGCGTGACTTTGATATTCAGTTTTAGATCCAAAACATGTGACATCCCATAGTTATAAATAGTAATAGTCTGTAGTGTGTGCTGCAGCATGACCATCTACAAAAAATTAACGTCATAAACATTTTTCACTTGTTTGGAATTTTGTGATCTGAAAGCCAATTAATCGGTTACTTAGATTAGAGCGAGTTTGGTGGGAATGTTCACATCTTAGGGGGTTTTTTGCAGGATTTTCATGTTTGTTGATTTCTTGGGAACTTTTGTAGCATAGTGGTCTTAGAATAGTAGCTTTTCATGGAAAACACTTCCAGAGAGGAAGGAAACAAACTACCAGGCCACTTACGCCTGTACGTGGCATAATCTTGATTGTTTGTATCCTTGATTCTCTTCACATGCCTATGACCATGGCATTCTCTACCACGGTAGGGAGTCCAGACAGGAAGTTTACTCTTCAGAGGCCTGTCCTTCCCTCCAGAATTGCCCACTATTCAATTGTAACACAGAAAACTGTAAACAAGCATAAAACAAATAGATTTAATAAAATTTATTTTATCAATGACATCAAAACTTGAATTTCATGCATTGTAATATACCATAAAATAAAGCTTTTCTTTTAATTTTGAGTCAACATTTTCACAATTTCAGGATTCATTCTTCACTTCTAAGCTCATACTAACAGAAGGAGTAAGCTAGCCTTGCCCAAGTGGTCAAGCTGATGAAGCCATTGCTATCCCTTGAATCAATCATCTGTTTGAGGAATGACTGATTCTTGTGTGTAGAAATGTGAAGGCCATCACTTTCATCTTACAATGTCTAAATTCTTTAATCCTAGCTATACAGACCTTTCAAAAGACTCTGTCTTTCTCCTGGATCAATGCATAATCTATTTTTTTGGAAAACTTTTATTATGAATATAACCCTGTCTATGTTTAACATTGAGTTATTTTGGGAACACCTTTAAACGTTTTTAAGGTCTTCTAGCTTAATACGGAAGAACCGAGGTGTTATCTGGCCTGAACTTATCTCTTTTTTTGAGGTCACAATAATTTTGTGAATTTGAATTTGTCTTTAACTGCAGATGAAACTTTAATGTACAGGTACTATTTTTTCTTCAGATCATTTATTTCACAAAATTTTATCCTGAAGAGAGTAAAGATGAAACAGAATTTTACGCTTTAACTTCTTATTATTTCATGCATTGCCTGTAAATGCTATTCAGAACGTCATCTCCTACTGGGACTAGGATATGGAATTCTTCTTACAGAAGGCGGCTTGCACCGTCAACATTCTTCCATGAGAACCCTGTAACCAAATGGACAACATGCTGAAAAAGTCTTTCCTGTTGTCACAAGCAAACTCCTGTCTCAGGCAATGTCAGGGCGTTAATACAGATGCATTTGTTTTCTCCATGCTCTGATAGCCTCGCTGTCCTCGCAGCGCTACTCATTCATTGTACCTGTAAGTGATTTCACTCTCAGATTCCCGAAACTTTGTCCCTTCTACCGCCAGCAGCCCATACCCAGATTTGCGTGAGGCGTTGTCTCGGATTTGGTTATTCTCTGTTTTGTTTCCTTCTGCGTAACAGACTGCCTTAAACTCTGTGCTGCCTTACTCCCTGCAGTTGGTGGATCAGCGACTGATGAGGGAATCCCCCAAGTTCTGTTCCTAATTCCCTTACCATGGCAGATGAACTGCACTAAAGGACACCTTTCCAAACTAAGTTCCTTTGGAACCATGTACAGTCCTGAGGGGATCTGACTGACCTGGAGAGATACAAAGGTTACATGTTTTGCTATACAGGTCTTGCTTAAACTTGCCCTTAACCACCCAGCAGAAAAGTTTAGCCTTGAGACATAAAAAGTAAAGCTACTTTAGAATGCTGAGCTATAAAAGGCTTAAGTCAACAGCTTCCAACATTGCCACTTTTACCAACAACTCACTGTGATTACCGAACATGAGATCATGTATACAACTACTTTCTCTTAGTTCAATGAGAAGAAATTTTGTTGTACCAAAAATGATTAGAAAAATTATCACGTCGGTACCCTGTGTTTAGTATAACTAATAGTAGGACAATATACATTGTATCAAATATTGAAATGTACGACTAACATGTCACATTTTCAACCTGTCACATTGTTGTATGTTGTTATTTCTTACTAAAAATATAAAAAATACAAAGTAAATTGTTTACTTTCGCTCATATATTTTACCTCCGTGGACCTTTCCCTTCTCTGTGGGTTATCGTCACGGCTTGGACTCTTACAGCATGTGTTTTCAGCACAGTTGCTCTTGGTGTACCTGTTCCCAACTGAGCAAGTAATAGAAACTGCCTGCTCCTGGGAATAAGTAACACTAGCAGTGTGATATTTACAAGGAGGGCGCAGGGTTCACTAACGTGGCGGGGTGGAGTAGAGCAGAACACCCGCTGCCTGTTAATAAGGGACCAGGAAAGGCACATGAGCATTTGCAGTAGGAGATCCTGGGGAACTCTGTGGAGAAAGCGTGACATATTGTCTGAGGACTTCACACTTACACTGTGTACTATGGTTGCCAGCATGTAATGTTTTAGAGCTAAACACGAAGTTTTAATAGGTTCATAATGTTCACTCCATGTTGGGCCCGTTTGCATCCATAGACATATGCATTTTATCTATGTAGAAAAACTGTACAGTAGCATTATATGTTATTATATATGATCCATGAGATATATCAATCACGACATTAAGCATTTTGCTCCCAATAACACAGATATCCAGGAGTAGAGCTGGAAATCAAAAGTACTCAAGCAAAAGCCAGAGCCCACAAAGCAGTCACTGATACAGCAGGTTAATGATCCTGTTGCTTCAACACCCACGTCTGACTTTGTCTTCCAGAAGCTGAAGAACCTGCTGCAACTCTGGGTCCAATTACTGCGATAATTTCTGGTGCATTTTTGCAGAGCATAGGGGAATTAAATCTCCTATTCAAATTCCTTAGAAATCTATTAATGAGTCAGGCACATAAAAAAATTAAACCTCTTTAATTTAGCAAGAAAATAGATTATTTTCCTTAAACCTGTTCAGTTCATGCCTAATTGTTTTATAGGACACTTTACTCTTCAAAAATAAAAATTCAAAAATGAATACCCTAATGAAATGTCCTAATTTCCCATTTCACAAACACTTTTTTCTTTAATGTGATTTGAGCTAAATAATCTTTTTGACCATTCACCTTCTTTTATCTGCAGTTTGAGCTTTAGAGTACACAAGCTTCTCTGAAAAGTAATTTACTTTAAAAATGCTAGGTTTTAAAATGATTTTAGAATCTGTTTACCAGTGTGATTAAAAATTTTTGGAATATATGCATGTATGTGTACAGTTACAACAACAACTAAAATTATAGAATTTTGAATATTTATGTTTTAATGTTCTTATTTTTTAATTTAACTTAATTTAATTTTGAAAAGTAACAATAAGGCAAGAACAGAAATCAGAAACAGAGAACTTGGACCAGCAGGCATGCTGGTAGGAACTTTCACCCTGTGGCCCCCCTGACCGCACTACCAGAACCCCTTCCCCACCCAGAACCTGGACTAGTGGGTACACAGGGAGGAAATTTGGCCTGAATCTCCGTGTGATACCGGAACTTATCCCTCTCCCTGAACCCAGTCCTAGTGTCTGCTGTGGAACCTTGCAGCAAAATTCCCCTCAGAAAGAGTAGGGATGAGACCCTCCCAGCTAATCTAGAAGTTGAATATTTTACCAGAGGAGCACATCAGGCTCATTTCCATGACCTTCAGCAGGAAGAATCCTTGAAGGAGCAATATAGGAAAGAAATAGATCACATGAAGCAGTTTCAAAAAGATATATAGGAAAATAAAATCTCAGTCACAAGCTGGCAACACCATATAAACAAAAGTGAAGATAGAGTTTCAGATCTTGAAGACACAGTTGCAGCTAGTGAAAAGGCAAGAAAGGCTCTCTCCAAAACAACTAGGATGCAGGAAAACATAGTTCCACATCTGCAAGGTGATGCAAAGATGAACAAAATGAGACTAATAGGCATCCATGAGAAAGAAAGAGGCAATAAAAATGATGTAAAAAGACTATGGAGAGAAGGAACAGCAGAAAATTTCCCAAATATAAGAAAACAAACTGGCATTGAGGAAACAGAAGCATACAGAATTCCAAATAACATCAACCCAACTAAAAATATGAACAGGCATATAATAGTCAAGATCCCAGAAATTCAACAGAAGAATAATATATTAAAATCCACTAGAGAAAAGAAACAGAACACATTTAAAGGAAAACCCATTAGATTAATGGAAGATTACTTTTCACAAACCATGAAGTCAAGAAGACCATGTAGCAGAGTACTTGAAGTCCTTCATCAAAACCGATTGCTATCCCCTACAGAAATCTATCTCCAATATGAGGGAGAAGTGAAACATTTCCAGGACAAAGAACAAGTAAAGAATTTCATAATGTCAAAGCCAACCCTACACAGGCTACTAAAAGATACTTTAAAGAGAGACCACCATGATTCAAAATCCATGAATAGGGGCTGGAGAGATGGCTCCGTGGCACAAGTGCCTGCTTTGCAAGTGCAAGGTTGTGAGTTTGAACCCCAGTCCCACCAAAAAAAAAAAAAAAAAAAAAAAAAAAAAGCAAAATCCATGAATAAGAAAAATGGAACCCACCAAATAAGGCAACCAATTAAACACAGGAGAAAACAGACGAAACAGTTGTAAAAGACATTTCAATCAATACATTTTAATTATAACCATCAATGTAAACTGACTTAATTCTCCAATTAAAAGTAATAGGTTGACATAGTGGATTAGGAAGCAAAACCCAACAACATGCTGTATACAAGAAACAAACTTAACTCATAAAGAAATTCATAAGTTGAATATCAAAGGATGAAACACAACACTACATGCCCAAGCACCTCAAAAAAATCAGGGGTAACAATCCTATTTGCAAACAGTGTGAACTTCAAACTAAGATTGATCAAATGAAATAAAGAAGGCCACTACATACTTGTTAGGGGAAAACATTCAAGACAAAGAGGAACGTTCATAAATATGTACAAACCCAACATGGCAGAACCAAGCTATAGAAGACACTTAATGGATATGAAAAAATCTAATATCCAACATCACAATCTTAACAGTAGACTTTAACAATCCTTTATCCCAAAAAGATAGATCAAGCACATAACGTATCCAAGAATTAGCATATCTGAACCTGAGCAACTGGACTTAGTGGCCATATATAGAGCTTGCCACCCAACCACTTCAAAATACACATTTTCTTTTCAGTTGCACACAGGACATTTTCTCAAAAAGACCACATATTAGTCCATAGGTAATGCTTAAATGTTTGCAAGAAAACAGAAATCATCCCATGCATAGTATTTAAACACAGTGCAAACAAACTGGAAACAAATGACAAAAGAATTCACAAGAATTCCAGAAGCACATGGAAATTAAACAACACCCTCCTTGGCAACCAGTGGGTTACAGATGAATTTAAACAAGAAATTAAACAATATTTTCAATTAAATTAAAATTAAAACACAAACTACTGGAATTTATGAGATGCAATGAAAGAAAATCTTAGAAGGAAATTTATAGCTGTGAATTCACCCATTAAGAAAACAGAACTGGAACAAATAAACACTATAGTACCGCACCTAATTCGTATAGAAAATGAAGAGAAAACCAAACTCAAAGCTCAAAGATGGGAGGAAATGATAAAGATTGGAGCAGAAATTAATTTAATAGAGACAAAGAAAACAATACAAAGAGTTAATGAATCAAAAATCTGGTTCTTTGAAAGATTAAATAAAATTGATAAGCAGCTAGCTAATCCAGCTAACCTCTTCAGACAAAGGAAAGAAAAGACTCAAATTCAGACAATAAAGAATGAAAAGGCAGGCATTACAACAGACCCAGTGGAGACTCTGACGACCATTCATACCTACTCTGAGAATCTTTACTCACAGAATTAAAGATACAGATAAAATGGGCAGATTCCTAGAAAGGTATAATTTACTGAAACTGAATCAAGAAGGTATAAGAACTCTCATTAACCCAATAACAGATGTTGAAATACAAAATGTAATAAAAATCCTACCGACAAAGAAAAGTCCAACTCCAGAAGGTTTAGCTGCTGAATTATATAAGGAATTTACAGATGATGTATATCCAATACTCCTAAAACTCTTCAATGAAATGGAAAAGGAAGCAATCCTCCCCAAATCATTCCTATTTTGTCATTGCTATATAGTCAAGTACTATACTGATAGCAAAACCCGAGAAAGATGTAACTAAAAAAGAGAACTACAGCCCTATTTCTCACGTGAACATAGATGCAAAAATCCTCATTAACATCCTAGCAAATAGAATACAGCAAATCATTAAGAAGATTATACAACACAACCAGGTAGAATCTATCCCAGGAATGCAAGGATCTTTCAACATATGCAAATTAATAAATGTACTATTCCACTGTATAAAAATACCACATCTTTTTCAAACATTCTTCTGATGATGGGCATTTTGGCTGTTTCCAGGATTTGACTATTACTAATTGGGCTGTTACAAACATAAACACACAGATATCGATATGGTATGTTTTCAGTTCTTCTGGGAAAACAAATGTAATACGCTGCATCAATAGAGCCAAATCCCAAATCCACATGGTCATCTCAATTGATGCAGAAAAGGCTTTTGACAAGGTCCAACACGTTAAGTTGCTACAAAAAAGTGGAATAGATGGCATCTACCTCAATTTGATAAAAACCCATCTATGACATTCCGACAGTTGGCGTAATTCTAAGTGGAAAACAACTGAAGTATTTTATTCTCAGATCTGGTGCAAGACAATGATATCCTCTATCGCCACTCTTATTCTATATAGTTTTGGAATCATTAGCAATAGCCATTAGACAAGGGGGAGAAATAAAACAAATAAGAATAGGGAAAGAGTAAGTTAAACTACATTATGCACAGATGACATGATACTCTATTTGGAAGACCAAAAAAAAAAAACTCCACCAAGCAGCTACTAGAGTTAATATGTAAAATCAGTAGCATATCAAGATACAATGTCAGCACCTATAATCAACAGCACTCTTTTACACAGATAATAAACACACTGAGAGATAACTTTAGAGAAACAATAACTTTAACAATAGCACCACTGAAAATGAAATGCCTAGGAATTAATCTAATTACAGAGGTAAAAGTAAAATTCTGTTCCATAAAACTATAGTACCCTGAAAAAAGTTCATAGAAGATTTCAGAAAATGGAAAGATATTCCGTACTCCTGGACAGAAAGAAACAACGTGGTGAAGATGGCCATGCTCCCTAAACTGTTACACAGATTTAATGTAATCCCTATCAAAATACTATCAACATGCTTTGCAGACCTGGAGAAATCATTTATAAAATTTACTTGGAACCAGAAAAGACCTAGAATAGCAAAGACAATCCTGGGCAACACAAATAAGGCAGGAAATATTATAATTCCTGATTTTAAATGATACTACAAAGATATAGTGATAAGAGCATCAAAACATTCACAAAAAACAGACCTGAGGATGAGTGGAACAGATTAGAAGATGATGAAGCAACTACTGACACACTCAGCTACTTTATCTTAGAAAAAGGGGCCAAACACGTTTACTGGAAGAAAGATAGCCTCTTTAAGAAATGATACTATAAAAACTAGTTTTCTACATGCTGAAAATAAAAAAAAAGTACCCAGGTCTTTCACCATGCACTAAGCTAAAGTCAAAATGAATTAAAGATCTAAATATTAAAACAAAAACATATCTCCTAAAATAGAATATTGAAAGATATCAACTACTGAAGGAATCAACTACTGGGACCTCCTCTTGCTGAGGAGTTTGTGTACATCAGAAGAAATTACTGACAGAGTTAAAAGATAACTCAGAATTTTGAAAAGTCTTAACTAATAGGTATTCAAACAAAGGTCTTCTATCTACAATTTATAAGGAACTAAAATGTATTAAGGTCCCAAAATTCAAAGACCCAATCCAGAAATGGGCATCCAAAATGAATGCACACTTTTTAGAGGAAGAAATATTGGAAGCTTATAAGCACATGAAAAAATGTTCCACATCTCTAGCCATTCATGAAATGAAAATTAAAACACTTAGATACCTTCTCACCCCAGAAAGAATGGCTATCATAAAGAAATCAACCCACAACAAATGTTGGAGAGGCGATGGGGGAAAATGAACACTTCTCCGTGGTTGGTGGGAATGCAGATAGGTGCAACCATTATGGAAATCAATGTGGAGACTCAAAACAGGACTATAAATTCCATTCAATCCAGCTATCCTCCTACTGGGAATTTTCCCAAAGAACTGAAAACATCATATCATAGTGATATTGGTGCTCCTATGTTTACAGCAGCACAATCTGTGACAGCCAAATCATGGCCCCAACCAAAATGGTTAAAGAATGGTTGAAAAAGGTGTGGTGTTTTCACATAATGGAATAGTCTCAGCTATAAAGAATGATAAGCTGGAAGACTTCGTATATAAGTGGATATATCTTGAAGATATACCCACAAGTGAAATAACCAGACCTACATGTGTAAACATCATTTAGCCTCCCTAGTGTAAGAACTCAAAAGCAGAAATAAGAACTGGAAAGGCATAACACAGCTAAATGGAAATGAAAAGTTTAAGGATTAAACAAACAGATCACAAGCAGAAGTTAGGAAATATGGCAGGGGAAAAACCATGCAATTATACACACAGAATGAGTTAGACAGTAGTCCTCAGAATCTCTAACAGGCTTTTGACACTGAGGATGGCAATGTGTAATACTAAAACCATGCGTGGAATGCCTGTCATTCTGGTTTTTAGACGTGTGCTGCTTCTAATTATTGCTATACTCCCAGGTAAATGTTTGTTTTAAAAAAAAATGGTAACAAAAAAAGAAAAAGAAAAAAGGAAAATTCCCATATGATTGACTTGGTATAATTGTGTATATGGTTAGATTTCTAAATTAGTGCATAAGTACACGCAACTTTTTTCAACACATTTTATAGGGATTTATTAGAATATCAATGGTGGAAAATACTGATTCCAAGTGTCAGATGTTCGATGTTTAGGAGGGCTGTGATGTTAAGCTCAGGTACCTATGTTATAGAGTAATAGTATCACTAAGCTTCTCTTCTAGAGGGTTAACAACACAAGTTTTCAGACCAAAAAATTAGAAGAAAAAAAGGTTTTTAAGGATAGCCAATATTTGGCCTCTCGCTCCTCAAGGCCAAAATAACTATTGATATTTCAAAATGACTATTTGAATTTCAATAGAATCTGTAGTAAGTTCACGCTTTTCATTCCTTATTGCTTTAATTTGAGTTTTTCTTTCCTCTCTTTGATAAAGCTAGCTAGGAGTTTTTCAGTTTTATTTAATCTTACAAAGAATTAGCTTTTTAATTAATGAATAATTTGTATTGTCTTTCTCTCAATTACATTAATTTCTGTTCTAATCTTTATAATTTCCTCCCATTTTGGGTCTTTGGGCTTGGTTTAATCTTCTGTTTGTAGAAGCCTCGGGTGCAATATTACAGTATTTACTGGGTATCATTCTGTTATGTTAACATATGGGTTCATTACTACAAATTTATCTTGTAGAACTACTTTCATTTCATCCCACAAATGCCAGAAATTTGTGTTTGAATTTATGTTGTATTGGAGATATTGGCTTTTTTCTTGCTTTTTTCTTTCAAAGTTCCAATACTAAACTCAAATTCATAATGATCCTCCTGATTTCTGCCTCCCTGAGTTTGTTTTGGGTGAACTCAGGTCCTGAGGCTATATTTTACTTCTCATCTTTGTCAGTTTATATTTCAGCTAGTATTCTTTACTTGATTTCTGTGGTACTTTTTTTCAAAAACTTGTTAGTATTTCGCTGTATCATTGTGATCAGAGCCTCTCTGTAAAGAGTCTCTTCCTTAGGTATCTTTTCAGATTTGGAGACTCTTGTTCTGTGTGTATCCCAAGATTACACCTTCTCTATTGATTGAGAGTGAGGTTATTGGTTTCTATTTGACACTGTCCTCTGTCATTTGGAATAGGGCTTTGGTGAAGTTATTACCTAAGTGCCACCTGATATTATTACTCAAGAAAGAATATTCAGTTAACACAGATATTGTTTTCTATTTAGACTAATACAATTAGTAATACTGATAATTGGTAGTGAGATTTACCAATCAACAAAGTTTTATTACTAAAGGTTTTATATTTTAGACCATAAGAGAACATATTATGGCTGTATAGCTAACCAGATATTAAAGTGGTGATTTGTATTATTATTAGTTTCCTAAGTTCTGTCTAGTCACCTCCCCTAATGTACTTAGAGGTCTTCCGAGCTGTCTAGTTCACCCTACCTAACTTTGCCACCTCTGCCTCTAGAGGATGCTCCCACAGATCTGGATCTCATTCTGGGCTCCACTGAACTAGTAGTATGCCTTAGCTCAGCAGGCCAGGATCTACTGAACTCGAACACAGCTAGCTGTACCTGGCTTGGGTCTGGCCACTGCACTCTCCTTCTTCCTGGCACAGTCTCATGGAAATGAAACTTCTGTGGCCCACCTTGCTTAGCTCACTGGGTCTGTCTGCCAAAGATCTGCTGTCCTGTCCTAAACTGGGCCTCTCTGCCAAAGGTTCCACCTTATGGTTTGATTCAGATGTCAAATAAAGTTACTGAAGGAAATGCAATCATTGTAAAAGAAGTTATAAATAAACTTTCACATACATAATACCACAGTTACATACAATGTTCATAATAATTTCTTGTAGAATCTGTAAATCAAAAGTATCACTCACTAACCTTCACAACACAACTAGACATGCATTCCCTCCTGCCACGGCACACACAAAATAGATTTTTGCATGTGAATAAAGTATCTCAGTTGACTAAATTTGACTTCTTAGTCATCTTCGGAATTTCTTTCAGGTAAGCTCCATTTCTACCTACACAGGTAGGAAATTTACTAGGAACAATTCCCAATAAAAATATGCCTTCATCATACAAACCAAGAATGCTTTCAAAATGGCTCAGAGACTAGAATTATTATTTTTTACCTAAAAATAATTTTATTACATGTGCTCATATCACTCTTTAATAAGACAATTTTAGTGTTGGTTTAATGGATAAACTGATTTTTTTCTTTAAAATATTCTCAAAAGTAAATCATTTTTATTCCTTTTTTATTTTTTTGTTTTGCACGCAATTTTCTATTTTGTATTGGCTATGTGCGAAACATACAAATTTATGTTTAAGAGAATATTTAATCTTTAAAAATATATTTATGTTTAGGGGGCTGGGGAGATAGCTCAGGGGCACAAGTGCCTGCCTGGCAAGTGCAAGGTCCTGAGTTGGATCTCCAGTTCCACAAGCCAGAAATTCTCAAATTTAAATTCACAACATATTTGATCTCCTGTAATGATAGAAAACTGAAAATTTACGGAGTTGATTCCTGAAGTTACATCATGCTCAAAGTAATGCAATACAAAGGACAGACAATTTCAAGGGGAAGCTTATTTAAAAGTTTTAAGTTAAATTCCAGGCAGTTAATAGAAAGCAAAAACATGGGATCTTAGTGATTCAAAACAAAATGAGGGCTGTGCTTCACCTCTTGTTCAAAGGACCCTTAAATAAGCCTATGAAGATTGCCTTATTAAAAACAATTATCATCAATTAGCATAAAGTACATGCTTTAATTTGTTGTATTTCTGCTAAGAACCGACTTTTGACAGCATGTACACTACCGCTAAGGGCAAACTGAATGAATGAACGAGTGAATCATTGAATGATCCTCAGTATAAGAGGCTCACAGTCTATGGGGAAAACAAGCACTTAAACCCCACTGCAGTCATTAGCAAGAAAAACACATTTTAGCAATGAAATGCTAACTTTCTTATGTCAAATTCAAATAACCCCTAAGCAGCTTGCCAGCTGTCTGAATAATGTGGCTGACCTGCTGATCCATCGGTGCCCGAGACACAAAATGTCATTGTTTTTAATTCAGATTATAAGTGGAGAATGAAGCTTGGACATTCACATGAACTAGATCCCTGAGACTCCCAGCATTTTTCTCTGATGGATTTTTCACTTTGAAATAGGATCTGCATAAGTTGTGCAACCAGGACTCAAATTCTACATCCTTCTGCCTCAGTCTCCAAGTGCACTGGGATCACAGGTGTGCATCGTTGGCCCTGGCTGATTCAAACCTTTGAGTATTTGTTTTACTGGACAATCTGAAGGAGTGTAGAAGAGATGCATAGAACTCACAAAGAAAAGAGAAGAAAATAGTGTACGTATTCTGCGCTGTCTTGTCATAGATGACCCATAGACCAATGTGTAAGCCCTCAAAGAAACCTGGCTGCCACCAGTTGGCTTAGAAGCAGGTACTCAGAGAGAGGAAGGAAGAAGCTGCAATGATTTAATTGTGCAATTATATCATATGAAGACCATATGTTTACGTTCAACAAGGCCACCGTACCTTCCTTAGAAATCAACCATACTAAGTGTCCAGCTGTTCATCACTGCTTCCCTGCTCTGTCCGTGATTTCAGCCCTGTCACAACTGCCTCCTTCTTGTCACTACGCCAGAACACTTCGTAGTTGGAGTCACACATGCGACCTTACCAAGACAGCTCCATATGCCTAGCGATGGCCAGCGAGGTTTCTTTCAGCTTGCGTTACACCTTGCTCATTCAATTCTGTTCATTATGAAATAATATTCCGTGGTGTGATGTGCCACAGTTTGTGTACTCATCTACTAACCTAGTGAAAGGCGTGGTGGTAAGACTACAAATTAGGGAATTTTGAATACATTTTCTAAAAACATCCACATGTTATTTTCTGGGTGGGGGCATGGAAAAATCAACTTTCAATTACTTTATGTGTGTACCAAAGACTATAATTGTGGAAATTCATGGTAAACATGTGATGCATAAGAAATTGTTGAACTTTAAAAAAAAAATAGTTGCATAATTTTGATTTCTGCCAATTATTATTAAAAATCTCTGTCTTCTGGCATTTAATAGTCTTAGTGTTGTGAATTTCAGCCATCATCACAGATGTGTAGTTGCAAATCCAGTACAAATCCCAGTGGAAATTTCTTTGGTCTGAAGCAAATATAAATTTCATATGGAAGAATAATTAAATTTTAGAAAATAATGAGATCAAGGTATAAAAAAAGAATTTTATAACAGTTCATAAACCAAAATAAATTGCAGAGATTAAAATAAAGAGTGTAAGAAGAACCCAAAAATAGAAAAAGATTGGAATAAAGATTCCAAGTAAATAATTTATGTGGAGTATTACCAAAAATATGTTGAATATTCAAAACATTATTACAGTTAAAGAAATTGCCACTAATCTCCCTCAAAATATTCCACCTCACTTGGAATACACTTATTTGGTCCTTCTTGCCAGGATCTGAAGCAATGCTGAGTTCTGCACTGTCATGGCTGCCTTGATGCACTGAATTGACTAGGAACATTGAGTGTTCATGGTTATTTAGACTGTAGAGAAGAACCAGAAGTAAGGAAAAGACACAGCAGACAAATAATGCTGATGAGGACCACCCCAATGATTCTAGGGTCCACCTTCCCACACGGTGGTCCTCAGCAGGAGCATCGATCCTGTCACCAATCCCCTCTCCTAATGATTGTCACTTTGGAGGCCTTTGTGAACATCATCAGCAAGAGGAAAGAAGGATGGGAGCAGTTGCTCATAGCAAGGACTAGCTCGAAGTAGAATAATGGTGATGTGTCTTTACTCTAATTTTAAAAGTTTGAACATTCCCTATACGTTGTGATCACCCGCCCCTTATATGTATGTGGAAAGCTTGTGTGTGATAACCATGTCTTTAAGCTTTTGCTCTTGCTTCTTTGCTGTCTTCCATCTCCACAAACTCTTGCCTCACTGCCTCTGCCCCCTGCCTTGGAGCCAGGTGATAATGGACTGAAACCCCTACGGACTGTGAGCTAAAGAAATTGCTTTTCTTCTTAAATTTGAATGTTGCGTGTTTTGTAAGTGCAGTGAGAGAGAAGTAGCTAACTTGGAATTCAGTATCTGAGAAGTTGAGTCCTTGTGGTGACTTCTTCACCTGCACGTGTGATGCTAAAGCCTTTGGCAGTGGCTGTGGGAAGAGATGGGAAAGGTTTGGTGATCTCAGCTGAGAAAGGAGAGCTGGAATGTCTTAAGCTATTCTTTATGGAAGATCCTGATAAGATCTCAGGAGTCCAGAAAGTCAGAAAATACCAGGAATAGGAAGTTTCTGCTTGGAAGGACTGCACTTGCCGAAGGATTCCAGAAAATGGGTGTTATGGCTTGGCAGAAAATTTCTCTGCATTTTGCTCACATCCAGAGTTTGCCTTAGATTGAGATTAAGAATTGCAGATGAAGTAATCTTGTAAAAGAAATTTAAGGCAGTTAAATATTGTGGTTGTCATATTGCTATTGCTTGGGGATTTTCAACAGATTTATGTTGAGAACCAAAACAAGAAAAATAGCAGAGGAAGCCGGGTATGG
Source organism: Myocastor coypus (assembly GCA_004027025.1). NCBI lineage: Eukaryota > Metazoa > Chordata > Mammalia > Rodentia > Myocastoridae > Myocastor > Myocastor coypus. The sequence continues at coordinate 20,262 of PVJA010005824.1, read as the reverse complement.
TGGCTCACGCCTGTAATCCCAGCACTTGGGAGGCTGACGCAGGAGGATCCATGCCAGTCTGAGACCAGCTTGAGCTACAAAAGTGAGCTCACGGCCAGCCTGAACTGCATAGTGAGACCCTGTCTCAAAAAGGAAAAAAAAAAGCAGAAGAATGATTTAAGTGATGTGAGTTTAGCCAGAAATGAAGCTCCAGTAACACAATTGTCTACGAAGAGATAACTAGGAATATCTTGATTGATGAGAAGGAACAGGAGAATAAAAATCATGGCCAGAAGGCATCATAACGAAGAACAGGACTCCATTCTTTGAAGCCTCGAGGTTAAAAAAAGTGAAAAACTCTACTTCCAGAAGAAGGATCCAGAGCACTATGTACATAAATCTGTGGTTCAGAAAATTTGTTCCTCAAAATTGCCATCAAGAATGTTGGAGGCAGTGCAAAGCCATTAAAACCACTTCACTTAAACAATGACAGAAAACTCCACTAATGTGTATAAGGAATACTGCCTACAAATAAATGAAACATATAGAACTACAAATCCATGATCAAAATAAAGCTACACAAAGGTGTATAATAGGCAGGATTCCAAAAACTTAGCACAAGAACAAATTATTAAAAGCAGCTAGATAAAAGAAGGAGTAAAAGGAGAGCCCGCAAGAATCACTGCAGATTTCTCAACATAAACCCTCAAATCAAGGAGAACATAGAGTGAGGTATTTCAAGCCTTAAAGGAAAACGATTTTCAACCCATATTGAAATAACTTTCAAAACTTTCTAAATCAATGGAGAAATGAGATACTTCTATGACAAAACACTATGAAGAAGTTAGTGACCAGAAAACTAGCTTTTAAGAAATCTCTGAAGGATATATTAGAAAGATATATTGAATATCACAAACACAAGAACATGAACAGAAAGAAGCCACCAGACAGGGCAATAATTCAACAAAGGACAATGACAGGGAACTCACAACAGGAAAATAACATGGTAAGTCAGTACATGTCAGTTATCACCATGAACATAAAAGGTCTAATTTACCAGTCAAAATAAACAACATGGCAGAATGGATCAAGAAACAAGACTCAATGCCATGCTGCACTCAAGAAACATAGTTAACCCCCCAAAAAATTCATAAACTGAAAAACAAAAACTGGAAACTATACTCCCTACCACACGAACCTGGGTTCATATGGGAACAGGGACAGCAATTTTATTTTCAGACATTGTAAACTTTAAGTCAGATCTGACCTAAAGAAACAAAGAAGTTCACCATATACTTGTCAAGGGAAAACTCCAAGAAGAGATATCGATATATATATATATATATCAAACACTATTGCATCCAACTGTTTACAGGCATGAAAAAACAAATTATCACTAACACAATTGTATTCGGGGACCTTTACGCCCTATTCTCATGAATGATTACATCAACTGAACAAAAATTGAATGAAGAAATGCCAAAGTTAAGCCAAGCCTGTGAGCAAATGAACTTGGTAGATGTCAACAGATTGTTTGTCCCCAAAACACTAGAATAGACATTCTTCTCAGGAGCACATGAGAAATTCTCTAAAGTAGACCACACATTAGCTCAAAGTTATTCTTAGGTAAATACAGAAGAATTCAAGTCATTCCCTTTGTGCTATCTGACTACAGCTCAGTGAAACTGGAAGCCAAGTACACAAAAAAAAAAGAATCACAAAAACTGCATAAACATATGGAAATTAAACAGCACCCTCCTGAATAACCAATGAGTCACAAAAGAAATTAAAGATGAAATTTACAAGTACCCACAATTAAATGATAATGCTGACGTAGTAGACTATAATTTATGGTACATAATGAAAGTAGCCCGATGAAGGAAACTTACAGCAGTGAAATCTCACATTGGGAAAATAGAATGAACATAATTTTAGAGGTAAAGAGATTTTATGGCATTAAAATTATAGGCAGTGACAGGAGAACTTCACTCTCTTCCATGGTACACAGAAGTTGAATAACCTTTGAACTATAGCTTTCTCTTAGTTACTCAGAGTTTTGATATTGTAGAATTAGGTGAACTGAGTTTTAAAGGGTGAAAACTCCCCATGTGAAAGAAGCGAGATGGGAAGGTGTTGCCTTTAGTGAAAAATGGGATAAGGAAGCAACCACTGAAAAATTCAGAAAAAATCTATTCTCATCCTACAATTTTCTTTCAAATGAAGTTCAGATTAGCATGGTGCTTGTCTTGGATTTTGCAGCTTTCCCAGAAGCTCCATGTTGAAGGTTTGGTCATTGCTGAAGCCCCACTTAGAACTGGGGGTGTCTGGGTCGTGAGAGGTCACACTTCATCCATGGAAGGATCCAGTGACGGATGCATGGCTTACCAGGCTGCTGGAAGATGGTGGAACCTTTGGAAGATAAGCTTATCTGGAGAAAGCAGGTCATTTGGATGCACTTTTGAAAGGTGTATTTTGTCCCTGATCCTTTACCCTCTGTCAGAGAGAGTTCGTCATATCCTGAAATCACAAAGGAAGTTTTTATTCATCATAACATCTCTTCCACAGGCATCAGCTGAGTTCATATGCACACGGAGTCTTACACAACCAGCGAGAGAAAGCCTGACAATAGCACAGGACTCTTAAGAGACGACGCCTTTGGATCAGAAGACACGAAAGCATCTTTCACCTTCCACAGTCTTCTTAATTCACAAAAATGTTAATGCACTCATGGAAAGTCAGAAACGGGGACATAATTTTCCAATCTCCTCAAGGATACTCAACGATGAGTTGATTCAAGGTGAAGGTTAGGAATGCTTTAAGAGTCTGAGGATACTCTAGACTGTGGGGGGAATAAAACCAACTACCACCGAAACCTGCTGCACCTTGAGAGGGTCAGAGCATTCGCATGTGGCAGTAGTGTGCACCATTAGGGAGCAGAGCTATGATACAGGAGAGAGATGACCCAGATTTGCAATCCCTAGGTCAGATGCCACACATATGAAACTAAAAAAAAGAGTTTTATTTGGTGCAGCTTCCAGAGAGTGCTCAGCCTGACGCTGTGTGTCACTGGCCCAAAAACAGCACAGGGACTTGGGAGAGGATACTGGGTCCTCCCACAGCAGACAGGAAGCAGAAAGCCAACAGAGATCTGGGGACAAGAATGCCCCTTCCTGTTTGTGTCCTTGTAACCAACCTCCAATCAGGCCTCATTTTCTTAGAGTCAAGCGGAATGCTATGTCAATATTCATTGTATAGCTATGAAAAAGAATCCATCAAGTCCTACAGACATAAAGAGATCAATAGTTGAGAAGATGGAAATTGATGTCATGCAAAGCCTGCCTTTAAGAGGACTTGGGAGAATTTTTACTATCATAGTAATTTTTATGAAAACAGCTTTTGCCAGGTGCATACATAGAAATTTCAGAATATTTTTACAAAGGTAAAAGCATCAAAAAGATATAAGAACTCAAAACTAAATTCCATGAAGAATAAAAAGCTTAACTCTGTAACATGTACATGCTCATAACTTAAAAGAGAAACGGAGCAACCCACAGTTTTATTGAACTACTTAAAACTTCTTTAGTGGCTGATAGGGAAAAAAAGCTAAATGTGAAAATATATACAGTTGATGAAAACTGTCAAATAAAGGAATGAAATTGTCACTCATAGGATATGAAGTCCAAATATTTTTAACTGTTTAATCCTATTGCTTCATTTTCATAAAATATAACCATGCACATCTTTGTAAAGTCTTTACTCAGTCTTAATGGTTACATATCATATCTATCTATTTATCTATCTATAAATACAAATGTATAGGCACATATACATAAATGTACATAAATGATTTTAAAGGGATGGCAGGGATCAATTATTATGCCTAATTCAAAGTTCAAATATATTGCTGTGCACAATATACAGAGATTAAACCCTAGTTTTCACTTTAGACAATTACTCCAGTCCATCTTTGCTGGGAACTGCTAAAGCATATCCTAGCTTCATTGCCCTAGTTTTGACCTTTCCCTTCTTGAAGACACTTCTTTATTCTTTCAACAAGACCGATGGAGCATCCTCTCTGTCTGTGACACAGTAGAAAAATAATTGGTTTTCTTTCTTTTTTGTATTGTTGCACAGATCTAAAATATTTAGCAGCGTCTTTGACTCTGTGCAATAATTTTTCTAAGCATTCATCAAAATGCTGGACTCAGACATCCACTGTAGCAAAAGGGCCTGTTTTCATACTTCTGAACTATTGGCCGATATGTGCAGATGTTTTCTATTAGCTAGTCCAGCTTCATTTTGCACCATCACATCTCTGAGCTTCTCTAGCAGTACTGTAAGGGTTACAAACAGAGTCATTTGCTGTTAAATAATGTCATTAAAGAATTCTGATTATGGATTGATTAAGTGCTACAGCTCTAGCATACTAAGACACTTAGCTATTTAACATTCACAAATATTTTAATTCAATGTTATTGATTTATCAACATCTTTGATAGTTTTAAACATCTATTATGAAATAATTTCTGTTTTAGTAGTATATTCTAAATGAGAATGTATGAAAACACTGTTAGATAGTATAACAAGATGCTAGCAGGGAAGTCTTCAGACAAGGTGATTGTCGAAGTTGCGCAGTTTGATTACACTTAAATTTTTGGATCACTGTCCTTGTGTCTATCTATTAAAGGCTTCGGTTTTTCACCTCTCCCGTGGCTGATATAACAAGCCTATTGTCTGGAGTTTCAGGAGCAGGAATACTGAATGTCTGTGCTCTCCCAGTAAGATTGATGCTTAGCCTTTACAACCTCACTTACTGAAAGTTAAATCTTAATCAAGATGAATCATGCATATGACATTTATGTTTTCAGAAATATTAGAAAAACTTAATAGAATGCTGGTAATAAATGTGACACTGAAGTATTGTTATGCTCATTTCATTGTAAGTTGCTAAACATTTTATAAATTAGAAAGTTTTCTCCTTGAACTGGTTAAAGAGTAGATGTCCAAATTCCATGATGGGAAACATTAGCAGAGGGTTTGTAAACTTTGCAGCTAATGTAACTAACTAGAACCAACAGTGCTCTCATGCACTTTCATTTCGGTGTGCTTTATACAATTTACCTTTCAACAGCTACGCACAGCAAACCTGGGATCTCATGGAGCTCTCTGAGCAGATCTAGGAGACCTCCAACAGGGTGTTTCTATACTCAGAAGTTGTTGGATACCTAACTATATTGCACATATTTTCCAAGGCATTAGTTACAAAGTCATGTTAGAGTTGGAGAGGGTTTGCTTGCGGTTTGGGGTCCTATTTCTTACATTTTTGTTCTGTTGATTTGTACCATATCCTCTAATTATGTTCCCAGAGATAGATAAAGTATTCCCAACTAGTTTAAACTTTAAGAAGTGTGTAAGCTATATAAAGAAGTTATGTTGATCAGTTAAGAAAGGAAACTCAAAAATAGTAGGGAGCCGGGCGTGGTGGCTCACGCCTGTAATCCCAGCACTCGGGAGGCTGAGGCAGGAGGATTGGTGCGAGTTCGAGACCAGCCTGGGCTACAAAAGTGAGCTCAGGACCAGCCTGAACTGCATAGCGAGACCCTGTCTCAAAAAGACAAAAAAAAAATAATAATAATAATAATAAAAATAGTAGGGACAAAATGTTTTGAGTCATCATTTCATAGAGAAGAAAAAGTAATAAGCACACGAAACTGATCATAATTCTAAACATCAAAATGGAAGTCATGGAACTTCATACTTTAGTTAACAAATCTGAGGGTAGAGAATGTGGGGAAAACGTGTGCAGCTTCTCCTTATGCACCACCAGATAAAACACTGGCAGAGCAAATCTGGAAAATTATTTGGCTTTATATTTTAATAACATTAAAACTTTTAAAATACTATAAATATATAGTGAAATATAAATATTTTAATTTCAAGTCCTCAAATAATCTATATAATATGGTACAATCTGCTACATGTTATTCTTTAAATTTTACTAATTTTAATGAGAGAAAGAACAATGAGGCAATTTCAAAACAGGTTAGTAGGACACATAATAATTAATATATTGCATATTGTTGTCTTCATAGTAGTTATGCATGATTTAAATCACCAACATTTTCACGAATTCTTTGTAAAAGTTTTCCATACAAACACGACTAAAATATGTATATTGTGCTTTGCCTCAAATTGGAGATATGAATTTTGAAAAAAATATGGTAGATACTTATATTTTGAAATGATTATTTTTTAAAGAATTTTTTATTTTGTTTTATTTTTCTTGCTTCAGAACTTTTGTTTGTTTATTTAATTTTATGGCCAGTTCAGCCAGCCCTGAGTGGAGGGCTGGCGCAGCATGTGGTGCTGGGGATCAAACCGCGGTCCCTGCAGCCACCTAAGCTTTCCTAAGCAGGCGCTTTAGACCACTAAGCTATCCTGCTGGGCCCCTAAAATTATTATAATAAGAGATATATTGCTATTAATCTCCTTTAGAATCCTCCTGTGGCTTCAGATCGTCCCATTGTCTTTGGTACATTCTTTCCTTCTTTCTTTCTTTCTTTCTTTCTTTCTTTCTTTCATTTTTTTACTTCACAGTCTGTTGGAAACAGAATCGCACTATGTAGCTCAGGCAGCTTTGAGCTGACCTGTTGACCCAAGCTGTTCTCGAATTCGCAGTGATCCTCCTGTCTCCACCTCCTGACTACCACAATTGCAAGCATGAGCCACCGTGTCCTTGACACTTTCTGAAGTTGTTCTGAGTGTCTTGTGTGACTTTACTTATGTTGCTGTACTGGTCTTGTACTGAGTTGACTTTAAATATTTATTCTTCATAGTGATTTTGACTCTGAGGAAGAGGGGAAAGTATCATGGTCCAATGTTTGGTGAGTGAGGTGGGTGAGAAGTTAGGGCAGCAGTGTCATGAGCCTGGTTTTCTGTTGTGGGGCTTTGAATAGTGGCCCCTCGGGAGAGTGGACTCGTGATCTCCTGAAGACTGGCAGGAAGCATGGGACCAGTGTGTTCACAGCCATAGACACAATCCTGATGGGGTTATTAAGAATGTCCTTGTAGGGTAATCACTATTAGCATTGTCAATAGAACTTTGAATTTGCTCTCTTTGTCATAAAATAGAACCCAGGAACACTGAGAAGACACTTAAAAGAAATTTGTGGTAGTCTATTTACCATATTGTGCAGCAGTATAACAATTATGGTTTTAGTAACCTATACTGTGACTTACGTTTCTATTTGCAAAATCACTTTAGGTATGAATTTTTAAATTATAGTAAAAAAGGAAAAGAGCACAGAGTGCACCGTGTACTCCTGTGAGTCTCTTTAATGTAAACTTTAACTCCAAAACTGTGATAAAGGCACTTAACACAGTGAAAAATGCTGACCTCTGTCTTCGTCCCCTTCTTTTACTTTGCCTGCCATGCCACTGAAATGATGGAGAGGCGACCATACAAAGTAATGATGAGGTTACACTTTTCTGCTGGATGTTAAGGGCACGTTAAAGCAAGACCTGTGTAACAAGTCATGTAGGTTTTGTGTCTCCCAAGGTCAGTCAAATCCCCTCAGGTTTTACCTTGGAACTATGTACAGTGCTCTGTAGAACTTTTGTCAGTGTCAGCCATCTGGATGAGTCATGGCCGTTGCTTGACCAATTTGCTGTCAAAGCCTGAGAGAACGTTTTCTCTCCAGGTGACTCTTCTTTGGCACACTATGTATCTTCAGTTCCTTTTCTCTATAGCACCATAATCTATAACCACTGAGTTATAGCATGTTGTAGCTACAAGGCATAAAATGTAAAGCTAGATTAGAATGCTGAGTTGTAAAAGGCTTAAATTAACAGCTTGCAACATTGCCAGTTTTACCAACAACCCACTTTGATTATCAAACTTTGGATTATATATACAACTACTTTCTCTTAGTTCAATGACAAGAAATTTGTTGTACCAATAATGATTTGAAAAATTATAACATCTACACCCTGTGCTCTGTATATCTAATAGGACAACAATATGCATTGTATCAAATATTGAAATGTAAGACTAACGTGTTTTGAAACTGTCACACAGTTATATATTGTTATTTCTTATTAAAAGTCATGAAAAAAATGAAAAAAAAAAGTAATGATGAGGGAGCAGAAGAAATCAAAGACAATCTGTGGATATCAGTGAAAGTGCTCAGGAGACTGGGTTATTTATTCCTTATCCTGGATCACCACCTGTTACTTTTATGAGCCTGGAAAAATCACTCAACGTTACCATTCTTTGTCTTCTCCATTTGCAAAACGAGCTAGTACTAGTGCCTATCTAGTGATGTTTGCAAGTATTTACTTTATTGTTTTTCCTCGGGAATTGAACTCATGACCTTGAGTTTGCCAGACAGGTGGTGTGCCATTGAGCGATAGCACCAACTGAGGATTAAATTATTTACATACAAGATGTTATGTTTTCACATATACAAGTTACAAAATTTTATATAATTATTGATATTGCCATGGGTACACAGCATAAGTAGAAAAGTCTTCAATCAAGTTGAAGGAATTGAGAAAATCGTATATTAATAAAATTTGGTGGGGATTATCTTTAGCATGCTAAAGGCTAGATGTTATTAGGCAATCAGAAAACCAACAGAAAATATATGCAGAATATAACTTTTCCTCACCTGATGCTGCATAAACTTGACAGACAGCAAGATAATTCCATAGAAATATTTTGCAGACAAAAATTAGTCCCAAAATAAAATAAAATTGTACTAGCTGATCCACCTGAAGGACAGCATGGTAATAAAAGATATGAGGTAAAATGAAAACATTATTCATACATAGAAAGGAAAATAGGAGCCCGGGAGGCAGCACGGTGGCACAAGTGCATACGTGCAAACGCAAGGTCATGAATTCGAACCCTGGCTGCACCAAAAAAATAAAATTAAATTAAATTAAAAAAGGAAAATAATTTTACACTATTTATGCAAATAATGAAAGTAACTCAAAAGAATCAGAAATATGTTATTGTATGTTACTTTCTAACACCAAAATGATAATCTTGAGATCACTCATGCTTTGATATTCCGTGTATCTAATCATCAATGGATTTTTCCTTTATTATTTAAACTTAACGTGTCAACAGCTGATATATATGAATGTATAAATAACATGTATTATGGGGAATCATATAAATTTTGTTATTGGTGTAGATTTTACAATGCTTAAAACATTTTATAAAATCTATATCCTTAAACATTTATTTCTTTATTGTAAAATTATTCACGATTTTTTCCCTCTAGCTTATTGAAATGTGTAGTGAATAATACTTCCTCTAATCAGCCTCCTGCACAGTATCACAGCTGGTTTTTAACAATATTAGAATTTTTATACATAGTATAAGATACAGTAAAATATAAATATTTTAATTCTAAGTCCCCAGATGATGCACATAACATGATACAATCCATTCTTGCTGCTGTCCTTTTGTAACTGAGCACACCCTGGCCAGCCTTTCCCATCTCTCTCAATTCTATGAATGCCTACTATTTTCAACTTCAGTGAGATAAAATATGTAGATGTCGTGTATGAATGTGACGAGGCAGTTCTTGTAAATATTTGACTCCTTTCATGGTTATCTCTGCTTCCATTTACGTTGTTCAAAAAGATAGTATTTTATTACTCTTATTAGTGAGTGGTATTTTATTGATAATAGCATCACATCCACATTTTCTTTATGTAGACTTGTTTGATAAACTCTTAGATTTCTTCTATCATCATCACTATTATTATCATTATGATTATTATAATTTTTGCTGTATGAGAACCAGAGATCGTCAGGTCTGCCGTGCTGCATGACCCCCACCCCCACCCCCAGGCACGCTTAGACAGCAACTGAGACTGGAGGTGGCGGTGCAGGCCTGTAATCTCAGCTCTTGGGAGGCTATGCACAGGCAGGTCAGTAAGAGTCTGATCTACTAGCAGAAAAATCAACACCTGGCAGGCCCTTCTCTAAAGTACTAAATACTAAACAAATAAATAATAGCCAGAGAAATGAGGATGTCTCTTGAACAGAATGATTTCTTTTCCTTTGCGTATATGTCCTGTGGTAGAATTGCTGAATCATAGAAAATCTTAATTATGAATATGTATGGAAACCCCATACTCATTTTCTAAGATTTATAGCTTACATTGCTAAAAACACTACTCAAGATAAGCTTTGAAGGGCTGGGGAGATAGCTCAGTAGAATAAGTAATTGTCTGGCAAGCACAAGGGCCTCAATTCAATCCCCAGGTTTTTATTTATTTATTTATTTTTTAAGATTAGCTTTGGCATAAATTTTAACAAACTCTTATTTTTGATCCTTTGGGTTATGCCACTCTTACTGTGGTGGGTGATTATGACAATTGCTGATTTTGACCTAACATTCCTTACTGGTTCAGTGATTTTTAGCATTTATTCCTGTGTTTTTTTAAAGAATGTTTATTTATTCACTTATTTATTTAATATAGGGCCTCACTATATCAGACTTGCAGTAACACACCTATCTCAGCCTCCCCAGCACTGCGATTATAAGCGTATGCCACTATGCTCGAATTTAGGACTGGCACATCATACCCGGGGTTGCAGCGCTGGCAGGACATATGGTACTGTGATCTGAACTTAGTACCTTGGGCTTGTCAGGCAGGCACTTAAACCACCGACCTATCCCCCCAGCCGAGTTCCCTTGTTTCTTTGCTATTTGAAAGCCATTTTTTTTAAGAGAAGTATCAATGCAGATCAACTTTAAAATGGATTTATTTATTTATTTATTTTGCTATTGATACGTTAGAGTTCATTACAATTCTACATAGTAGGTCTTCTCAGGTATGTGTTATGTATATTTTCCCATTTTGTAAATAGCTACGTTATGTTGTTGATTCCTTTACTAAGCAGACACTGCTTAGTTTGGCATAATTTCATTTGTCTACTTTTGTTTCTATTTTCTGTGGTTTTGTGGTTTTGTCCAAAAAAAAAAAAAAATAGTGCTTACATGAGTCAATTTCCAGAAGTATTTCCCTCGTTTACCTCAAATAATTTTAAAATTTCTCAGCTTACATTTAAACGCGTAACCCATTTTGAATTGATTTCGGTATCTGGTGAGAGATAAGGGTCTATTTTCATTCTTCTGTATGCAAAGAACGATTTGCCAGCACCACAAATGGAAGTCATTTACTCCAATGACTTGATCCAAGTCAGGTGCACTTATTCGTGTGCTTGCCAGTCTATCCCGCAAGTCTGTGTGTCTCCTTCTATGCTAATGCCATTTTTTCTTTTACTGTGGATATGTAGTGTATTTTAGCGTGAGACTGTGTAGCACATTCTTCCGTGTTAGTGGTGTTCAAGGCCACTTCAGGTACTTAGAAATTTTAGGATGGCTTTTCTGGTTTTCCAAAGTAGGCCCTTGGGATTTTGAAAGAACTAGACCAAATCTGTACATTTCTTTGATTATTATGAGTACTTTACTGACTCTTCTAAACCAGGAACATATGATGCCAGGATGCTTGTATGAGTTCTTCAAATATTTGGATTAATATTTTACAAAATTTTCACCTTTATGATTAAATGTGTTTCTATGTATATTTTCAACTATTGAAACTGAGTTCTGCTTTCTTAAATTACTTTGCAGATGATTTGTTATGGGTGTATAGCAATGACTTTTATGAATTATTTCAATGTTCTCCAGGTTTGTTGGATTAAACTTTTAGTTCAAAAAATTTTAGTTCACCTTACATTTTTATTTTAAACAGAGAAAAAATAGTAAAAATGATACAGTATTTCAAAACATATACTAGAGCACTGCTAGCCAGCGATAAAAGTGCATGCCCTCTTCAGAGAAAGCCTTCAGGGCTTTCTCTGGACTTGTTGCTAGGTTAGGACCGTTACTGTTTCCTTCTAGTAAATGTAAATTTGTTTGTACTTATTTTTTATCTCTTTGAAATCTTTCCATTTTAAAAAATGTATTTAGTACAGTGCCTACAGGGTCTCACTACAAAGATTGGACTCATAGTGGTCCTCCTGCTTTCAGCCTCCCCAGCACTGGGATCACAGACATGGCATGCCAGGGATTGATAAATCTATTTTTGATGTGATTACTGATTTCGATAAAATTCTTAAACAGTACTGATTTTATTTTAGGCAGCTAAATTAGATAGAAATTAATATGTAGTCAGAGAGAGACTGGCATTCAAGAAAATCAACAAATAAAATAAAGACATCTGAACTGTGGCTGGAGGCGCAGCTGATAACCAAGCCTTGAGAGAAAGACAAAGTGGCCAAGCCCTGCCTACTCCTTCTGCAGGACAAGCATAACTTGAAATTACGATATCATTGGTATCACCTGATCTGGAGAGATCCAGCTTGGCATCTGTAGCCCAAGTAGGGGACCAGAACATCCAAAAAAAAATGCCTTTGTTCTTTGTATGCATTCTTGTTATGTGACCCACTCCCTACTGGACCAACATTAGCTAAGCAGCTGTACTTGTGACCCTATGGATTGGGGACAGTGTGATGCACCCTGTATCTATGCTATGACTGCTGTATAAATTACCCCTGGCATAGAGACTCAGTGGGAACCCACTTCCAGGATCCTTTCTGTCTCTTGAGAGCTATTGCTATTCAGTAAATATTTCCTACTCTTACCCTTCTCCTTTGGACTTCATTCTTCAATTTCAGGGATCACAAACTTGGCATACCTTGGTCACATTTAGCAGGTTGTGACTTATAATTTCCCCTACATAAATTTCAAAGTATTGCATGATATTTAGGTGCAATATCTCCATTTCCGGTTCCGTTAAGTTTTAAGAATTGTCTTCCTGATGGCATCCTGGACCCGCTGGAGTTTTCACAGTGCTGTGTCCTGCTTCTGTGCACGCCTGTAGTTTCCAACCTTTTTGTTCCATCTCTTTTTAGGTTTGTAGCTTTGAGGACAGAAAAGATCCACGGTCTGATTTTATTTTTATTTAATTTGTTAAAAGATCCTTTGTGATGTATCCAATAATCTATACTGGGAGATTTTCCATATGCTGATGAAAAAGGTAGGTGTTGGTAATTGTTGGATTGTGTTAGGGTCATCTGGTTAGAAAGGCAAAGAAATGCGGCCTTTTCAGTGCTGATTTTTTTTTTGTTTGTTTGTTTGTTTGTTTGCATGTCCTTCCGTTGCTGAAAGAGTCCCCAGGCATTTTTACAATGTGGATCTTTTTCCTCAGTTGACCTCTACCCTTATATAATGAATTATCTCTCTTTAATGATTTGATTTAAAGGCTACCTTTATATAGGTACAGTTTTTCTCACTGTCTCTTAGCCTCTGTTTGCAACGAATAGCTAATTCCACCAGCACATACTGAAGCTCTGAATGCCATGTGTCTTTTCTATCTCTAAATGCCTTTGTCTCTTCTTATAATGTCTCTGCTTGGATGGCAAATCCCTATCTTAAGGCAGTGGATTCTGTACTAAGGGTATGTGTTATGGGTAGCAGTCAGCTCCCTTTTCATCTTAAACTATTAGTGTGGCTGCCTGTCAAAACATGGATTCACAGAGATTGGTGGTGCCCTAAGAAGAGGCTTGGGAATTTGGGGAGAGGTGGGGATGGCTGGCAGGCCGCTAGGGGTCAAGCTGCAGCTATACATAGGGGTGGGTACAGAGTGGTCTCCACTAGATAGGCAGTAGTTGGATTCCTTAATCTCTCATGAAAAGAGAAAACATAACCAATGAATTCAGAGCAATAGAAAGGAAGGATATTCAGTTTCTAGAGAACAAAATTGTAATTTCTCTCTCTGTGAATTGCACCTGTATTTCTAGGAGATACATTAAAGAAAACCATGTAGCCTTCTATCCTTTTGTAAGTAAAATTCAACATGAACATGCTGGAGATATCTAACGCTGAATCACATACAGAGTACATACACAAATGCTTTTGGTGTTGATGAATCTTTGAACTCAATGCATGCTAATGTTTATAATTCTTATTAGTAAATATGAAATAGTACCAACTAGGGCTTGCTAGACAATGTTAATAAATAAATGATGTCCTCAAGCACCTCATGATCTGCATTGCTTTGTGATCAGAAATTTGATGCAAAATTTAAAACATTTATTTTCTCCGTGAAGTATTATGGAGTCACTTATTTATTCTACTTAGTTGTGGTCACTTTTTCAAAAAAACAAAAAACTATGTGTTGATATATCAGTGGAAAGCAATGATGTAATTTTAAATAAAATGTCTCACCCAACTAATAACTGCAACTTAGTAAGAAAAATAACATTTGTACATAACAAGCTACCACCGCAGCGATGTCACAATTCCCTTCCCTGCAGGCAGCGTGTTTGTACATCTGTTTCCCCAAATCCATAATTTCAATAATTCAATCCCAGTCTTTTCCCAAACCACAGAGTACTTCCAACTATGTAAATCCACCTCTGCACCAGCTCTGTAAAAATGATTAAATAAATATTTAACATTTGATGATGCCCCTAAAACAACTAAACCATGAATCACCCAAAGTTTTGAAAAACTACAGTTGGGTATATATCCGTATATGTAAGCAGTGCTCTTGCACCCAGCTCTCCCCACCATGATGTTCCTGCCTCACCATAGGCCGGGAAACAGCAGAGCCAAGGGCCCATGGACCAAAACTTCTGGAGCCATGAGGCACAATAAAGCCTCCCTTGTTGAAGCCGATTTCCTCAGGTGCTAGTCCCAGGGATGCAACGCCGATTAAAATGAGAAGGACATACAAAGACTCAGGAGGCAAGGCTTTAATGAATCCAGACATTTTAATGAATTCAAGACTGCTGCATAGACAGGCATTTGTGCCGCAATCTTTGTTCCATGGGCTGTTTGGAGTTGCACAATCAGACTACATCGGTAGAGTGAAAGAGAATTCCTGTGTATGAAAAGTCATGATGCCTAAGAGAATAGAGTCAATACCTGGATGGATGGATAAAAAATAAAATTATATATATATTGGGTTTTTTTTGTTGTTTAGTTTTGTTTTTTGTAACAAGATCTCACTGTGTATTATAACTTGGCTTTGAACTCAACATGTAGCCCAGGATGGCCTGGAGCTTGGGACCGTCCTTGTGCCTCACCCTAGGACTGCTGGGATTGCAGGCATGAGCTGTTGTGTTCAGTTAGAATACTTTTATAATATGCCAGCTAATTATGAAGTTGCCCATGACATCATATGAATGCGCACAGACAAATGAAAGTAAGATCAAATTATCAAACTGATAACAAATGTACTTTGCGCTTCATGAATTAAGCATATGACATCAAGGCAAAATAGTCACAGCTTAGAAAACTTCAAATAAGCTACTAATATGCACAATATACATAATAAATGTGCATGTTTACTGGCAAGTAAATGAGATTTGGAACCTTAATTTTATTTAAAACAGGGTTTTAAAGGGAACTTCTAGGTGAAATAATCAAGAGACATAAACATTCAATAAAAGTATAGCACGCTTATAAAAATATACATTAATTTATAAAATAAGTTCAAAGAAAGTCATGAAGAAACAAGTTCATTCTAGAAATATTCTCTCTTAGAATTTGACTCTCTGAAACAGAAAATAAACATTTATATTTATATATTTTCATCAAGTGTGGTTTGAATTGATTTCTTTGTTTATATGAGAAATACAATAAACAAAAATACTAAAATATATATGGAATATCATCCAGAGTTGTTGATATGTATGGTCTATAAGCTCATATACTTGGACTCCAATCCAAGTCCTATTCCTTATTAGCTATCCAGCTGAATCGCTTTCAGCATCTTTCTGAATATACATCAGACTGGAATAAGTGTTAACACTTAATGCAAATAGTGTTTCAACAATTAAACCACAGTTTGAGTAGCATTTGAAACACGGCCTCCCAGAACAACTAGCAATGTCCCCGTAGGAGCAGGTACATACACACGTGGATACTTCCCAAGGTTTGAGAACATTACTAAGGTGGGAATACTTAGGTAGAGTTTAGGAAACTGAAAAGAAGCTTCGAAAGAGTCACAGAATCTCAAGTATAAATGCTGGAGCTCAGAACTAGGAGAAAATCTCAGGGCCTTGCTAATCTACTGGGATTGGTGTAGTGAACTCAGTTTATCGTGGAGTAGGAAGAGGAAGGTGGAAATGACATCAGCCTCTCAGTGGTTCTTTGGGCCCGTAAGATCTTGCACCACTGCTGGGTCTAACCTGGAAATGCCACACACGCAAAAGCACAATTGCTTACATGAAGAAGCCCTGAGGCAGTTTCTGTGATCAGAAGTCATAAAATTAATACTTTTCTTTATCACAAATGTGTTTATACATTACATAATAATAGTTTAAGAATTATTCATTCATATAAAGGAGTAATAAAACACACAGGAGAATTAAAAGGATAATACAACTAAAAAGGCATGAAAAGTTACTGGTAATATTTTGAAAAGGCAAAGTTTACATTTAAATAATGTAGTGGGACACTTTTGAGTTAGCTCAGTGGTTTAAGTGCCTTTGAGGATAATCCAGTCAGGCACAGGGAACCATGGTTCGATCCCTAGACCTGCCCTTGAGGCAAAATGAGCCAGGCAAAAAAAAAAAAAAAAAAAAAAAAAAACCCAGTAATTCTCAACCTTTAGGCCAGCCAAATAACTCAGCAGATAAAAATGCCTACAACAAGTGCACGAGCTGGGGCTAGGGTTCGATCCCCAGGCCTGCCCTGCCAGTCCTGTCCCCAGGGCACACTGCAACAATAACTGAGGCTGGGTGTGGTGTTGCATGCACCTGTAATCCCAACTCTTGGGAGACTGTATAGAGAGGCGTCTCACTACCAGTGTGATCTAGTAGTGAGACCCTGTTATGGTTTATGGCTAGTTGTCCCCCCAAAGCCTCATGCAATCATGGGGCTTGAACTTCTATAGACTGAGACTTGACTCATGACCCACTGGGATTATGTATTTTAGTACTGATGAGATTATCGGTCTAAGTACTGCTGGGAATTATAGGTGTGGCCTGGGGCGGATAGGCTAAGGCAGAGAGCCTGATGTAATTTATAGAGAGACAGACTAGAGCTGTTGCTCTCTGCTCCCCTGATTGGTCGGTTGCCTCTGTCGCCATTGTTGCTGTTTTGCCACCATGACCTGGATGCTCTCTGCCCTGTTCCACTCAGTCTTGGGCCAGCCGAAATACAGACTGAAACCTCCAGTAACTGTGAGATAATAAGCCTTTCCTTCCTTCATTTTGAGTGTTAGGTATTTGTCCCACCAATGAGTAAAAAGTAACTAAGACAAACCCTCGACATTGCGTAGCCCCTTCCCTAAAATACAAAACAAACAAACAATAAATAAAATAAGCATAAATATGTCAGAACTGAAATCTATAGTACTGCAATGGGTACATTTTAAAAACCCTTGAAAGATATTTAATGATTTAAAAAAAAAAAAAAAAAAAAACCTCCTTTTCTTCACTGATGTCCCTTTACCAAGGGATTTTAAAGTTCTCCATTAAAATCCTCAGACTTAAATCTGGGCTGGTTTCATGATTGTGATTGGCTGGTAGCTGCATCTGAAGGGGTGGGGTGCTTGCTCAGTCTTGGCCTCAGAAGAGCTCTCCTGCTTGTCAAAAATGCTCTAGCGTGGCCATGTGTAGCAACCAGTGTACTCTCTTGCACATAGCTGAACCGAATGGAAGTGAGATACATCGTTCCAGCCATGAGCCTCACAGACCCGCCAGCCCCAGCACCCCTTCAGATGCAGCTCCCCACTAATCAAAATCATGAAACCAGCCCAGATTTAAGTCTGGGAGTGGGGGGGAGGGATGGAATTTCTTTATTTTAACGGAAAACTTTAAAATTCCTTGGTCAAGGGACATGAGTACAGAAAAGGATGTTATTTCTTTTTACATCATTGAATATCTTTCAAAGGTTTTAAAACTGTGCCCATTGCAGTACTGTAGATTTGAGTTCTATCAAAATAAATAAATGGATTTCAGTTCAATCTGGGATTGAGCTCAGGCTCTAGTGCTTGCCAGGTGAGCATTTATTCTACTGAGCTATCTCCCCAGCCCATTTTATGATATTTCTCTACACTTAAAAAAAACTGCATGTGTTTCATAGTTCTAATGTTAGAATACAAAACAACACTACATCTCATAAGCTGTTGGAATTCAAACTGGTAGGAGCTGTTGGAAGACTTGTGGATGTTTTCTATTAGCTACGCATATATCGGAGAGGACTGAGCACTTCTCTAGTTCGTATGACAGCCTGGGTTGTACCCTCAGCACTGCAAAAAAGTAAAATAAAATGTATGCATGCATAATCATATAGTCTATTATACTACTAAAGTTGCATATACATATATACACTTTCAGGGCTCAGTAATTTTACTCTTAGATGTGTAACCCTCGAAATGCAAATGTATGCACTAAACACACACTGGAATGTTCATATTAGCAACTGGAATATTCATAATGCCATGCATATGCCTATGCTAGAATGTTATGCAGCAAGAAAGTTAATTAACTTCTGCTACCTACAGTACAATGCAGTTTTCTCACCTAATTTTGAATGATACGAATATACTATGTCGTTTATTTTTTTCTTTGTTGCAGTAAATGAGCTTCATTAGTTTTAAGATTCAGATTCTTATACATTAATGAAGTAGAATTACCTACATTTAAAATGATATTTAAATTTTGATATAATATGCTTCAAACATATTCACTGGAAATTATTCAAGAAAATGAAAGAGTTCTAAATGAGAAGAAATCATTTAAAGAGTATTTTGGTATATGAATAAGGGAAATGTTTTATTATTGGACTAAGTATACTTGAACAAATAAATGTGTTTAAATGATAATCCATGATTAGATTTATTGGTTTTTAACAGTAATGTTTGCGATACATGAAGATTTAATTTATCAAGGGGAAGGGGTACTTTGATTTTTAAATAAACAAGTCCCTTTCTGTGATTTCACTAGGAATATTAGACAATAACTTTTAGCTAGCGATGTTAACCCACACCTATAATCTTGGTACTAGGGAGGCTAAGGTAAAATACACAGTGAGAGTCTCTCTCTCTCTCTTTCTCTCTCTGTCTGTCTCTGTCTCTCTGTCTCTGTCTCTGTCTCTGTCTGTCTCTCTCTCTCTCTCTCTCTCTCTCTCTCTCTCATCTTGTAGTTTATTTTATTTTATTTTTTTGTCTTTTTCAGACAGGGTCTTGCTATGTTGTTCAGGCTGGCCTTGAACTCACTTTTGTAGTGCAGGCTGGTCTCAAACTCGCACTGATCCTCCTGTCTCAGCCTCCCAAGTGCTGGGATTATAGGCATGCCGCACCATGCCTGGCTCTGTAGTTTATTTTAAATCTGCAAAATGTTGAAAAATAATCAAAATTAATTTAGTGATTAGGAAGTTAACACAGTGGTAATGACAACAATTAGTGATGCGGAGGCAGCAGAAGAGAGTGTCTACGGCTGCAGAACTGTTGCACTTCCGGATCTGAAGGGATGATTACGTGGATGCATTGTTAGCTTTGGGATATATCTAAAACGTGGTTTTGTACTGTGTACACTTTGCTATGTGTTGTTAACACAACAGAATTTTAGGTGATCAAACAGTTTATTGCAAAGATAAAATCCATCTTCCCTTAATATCTTTATGCTGCTGTAGCTATGCGATTAAGAAGGAATAATTGGTGAGCAATCTCACAGAAACACAAAATAAAAACATTTCTCGCTGTAATTTTCAGTGCATAAAGATTTCCTCTTATTATTTTAACCCACACTTTCATATTTTTCACTTAGGTATTTGGTGCAGGGTCTCGCTCTGCAGCTTGAACTCACAGTGGTTCTCCTGTTTTCAGCCTCCTCAGAGGTGGGAGTTCAGGTGTATGTCACCAAGCCTGGACTCATTCGCCAGCTCAGTGTTCTCGGGGGCGGGGACTGCATGGTATGTGGCACCAAGCATCCAACCCTGGTCCCTACAGTTGCCAAAGCCACACCCGCATTTAGGAGTCTTTCTAAAATTAGAAGTTCAACTTCTTCACACGCATTTTGTTTCCTTGCTTTAAACTCTGCCTCCTTTGTGTCTACGCTAAGATACAGTTCTAAATTGAATCCCATCTCCTCTCGACATGTTCCATGGTTTTCTTTCTTAAGCCAGAAGTAATTTATTACTGAGTGCCTGGGCAAGGTTAGCATTATTCCAGAAAATGGTTACACAAATGAGAAGGAACCAAAGAGGTTACGGAATTTTCTTCTTCTTCCTCTTCTTCTTC
>PVJA010005823.1:62903-76702 GCA_004027025.1 Myocastor coypus | reverse complement strand
TTACAGGATTTAGTACTGATGGGATTATGGGTGGAAGTACTTCTGGGATTATGGGTGTAGCTTAGGGTGGGAGCTAAGGCGGAGAGCCTGAATGTAATATAAAGAGAGACAGAGAGACAGACTGTAGCTCGAGCTGGTGCTGCTGCTCTGCTGCCCTGTTTGGTTGGCTGCCTCTGCCACCATTTTGCTGCTGTTCTGCCACCTTGAACTGGATGCTCTCTGCTGTGCTCCACTCAGCCTTGGGCTAACCGAATATGGACTGAAACCTCCACAAACTGTGAGCTAAATAAACCTTTCCTTCCTTCATCTTGAGTGTCAGGTATTTGTCTCAGCAACGAGTAAAAGGTAACTAAGACACCCTGTTTTTGTTCCACAATTTTTTTTTCATAAGCACAGTATATTCTATTGTCTTAGTTGGGCTAAATGGAAATTAAAGGGGCAAAGAAATAGGCTTTTTTGTTCCCAGTAGTATTGTTATGGTTTCTGTCTAGTTGTCCCCCCAAAGCCTCATGTAGTCATTGGGCAGGAACTTCTATAGATTTAGACATGACTCATGAGTCACTGGCATTATGTGTTTTAGTACTGATGGGATTATCAGTCTGAGTAGGGCTGGGATTACAGGTGAGGTCTAGGGTGGATATCCTAAGGCAGAGAGCCTGATAGGAATATAAAGAGAGGCAGAGAGACAGACTAGAGCTGTTGCTCTGCTGCCCTGTTTGGTTGGCTGCCTGTCACCATTTTGTTGCTGTTCCACCACCATGATCTGGATGCTCTCTCCCCTGTTCTACTCAGCCTTGGACCAGCCGAATATGGACTGAAACCTCCATGAACTGTGAGCTAAATAAAACTTTCCTTCCTTCATTTTGAGTGTTCGGTATTTGTCCCAGCACGACTGAAGAGTAACTAAGACAAGTATCCTCATAAATTTTTATCAGTGTTGCCATATCTAATTGATGAACATTTCACTGAAAATAAAATTATGTTGAGTGCTACTTAGATTTGAGGACCAGTAGGGCTTTACTTTTTTTTTAAAGGATTTTTTTATTTTATTTATTTATTTTTCTTGCTTCAGAACTTTATTTATTTATTTTTGTGGCTGGCATGTGGTGCAGCATGTGGTGCCGGAGATCGAACCGCAGTCCCTGCAGCCGCCTAAGCTTTACTAAGCAGGTGCTTTCGACCACTGAGCAATCCTGCCGGGCCCAAGGACCAGTAGGTCTTTAGCCCACGAGTATTTTGTTCTAATGATACTCCTAGAGTACTGGAGTTTCTGGTGTTTTATTAAAGTCTGAATTTCATGTAAAGGTCTTCTGTAATCTTAAGTCTATCTTGTATTTATCCTCTTTTACTCATCTAGTTTATTTTGTTCCTATCATTTGTAGCGGGCCCTTCACATGCTAAATAGGTGTTCTACCACTGAGAGACATTCCCAGCCCAATGCTTTTATTTTGCACAACTGCCAAGGAAAGAATTTAAGATGATGATGATGATGATTATGATTAGGTTTGACTCGCTCTCTCCAGTTCAGGCTGGTTTCAAACTTATGGCAACCTCCTGCCTCTGCCTTTCTGGTGCTGACATTACAGGTGTGGGTCACAACACCTGGCCAGGATTTTTTTTTTTTTTGTGGAACCGGGGATCAAACGTAGGACCCTGCACTTGCCAGGCAGGCACTTGTGCCCCTGAGCTATCTCCCTTACCCCTAGAACTTAAAATATTAACTAGCGTTTTTTTTATTTCCAGTATGAGGGATTGAACTCAGGATCCTGCGCTATCTCCCCAGCCCTCTAAGTAGTGTTTAAATCATACCAAAGTTCACTTTGAAATGGCACTTCCCCAGTTTTAGCTAAGAGATACTGTACTTTTGAACATTTTTTCTTATAATTTTATCACATGAAGCTCTTGGCTTAGAGATTGGTACTTTGCGTACATCTTAGGCCACTGTTATCAACATGCGCCTTCAGATCCACGACACGGAGGCCATTTTGTGGTTCAGGCGAAGTGGCCAGACGAAAATCAGGCCTCCCGCCACTTTTTTCTAAAGGTCACTGAGACTGCAATTCAGGACTGGGGGATCGAAGCGGCGCTGACCAAATGTGCCCAGCAGGGGGCGCGACGCTCTTAACAAAGGAGGAAGGGCAGGCCAGCCAAGGCGTCAGCTTTCGCGGCGGACCCACGCTGGCCTCTGGCACAAACGCCTCGCTTTTCCAAGCCTCGGCGAGGTTCAGAGCTCCAAGCCCGGGGTAACTGGTTGGAGTCGGCCGGCGGCGTTCAGGTCCCCTCCGTGGTCTGGCAGCGGCCCGACGGACGCCAACGCTTTTCCGAAGCGGGCATGTTCTTTGGGGAGAAAATACACACTTAAAAGAGGGTCGCATTATTAAAGAATTGGAGGGCATTCTTTGCTTCCCTGCCTACTATAAAGATGAAAGCTTATTTGTTACGGTGATGGCACTATCCAAACACTTGGAAAGGCAAGTTGGTTTTGCCCATAACTGTGATGGCGCAGGAGCACGCCACCGCAGTAGTCACGTGCCCACAAGCCGGGAAGAGTATTAATATGGCTTCAGATGACGGGCGGATGTTATTATTATTCACTTCCGGGTGAGCTTACGCGGGCGCCATCTTGTCTTGTTCGTAGAAGTAGAAGCATCGAAAGGGCTGGAGCGGTATTGGAAGAACGGTGGCGACAGCGGTGTTCCTGAACGAGGGTCGGTAAGTGATGACCAACTGCACGTGAGCACTTTCCGGAGAACAACCTTCTTGATTTTGTGGCGACGTAGCCTCACCTTAACGGTCTGCGTACGCTTCTTGGTGCGAACGCTGGAGCCTTGTACCCTTAAAGCAGCGGCGTCCGCTCGTGGGTCAGATCACTGCTCTTGAGGAAAAGGAACATTCCCTTATTAAGGCGAGTGTTTACGACTCTTAAAAGTTGCCTCTCAGATGAGATGGGACTAATTGTTGGGCTCCTGGCCCGCCGTTAAGAAATGCGCGTGCGCAGAAGGAACTCGTGTAAGGTGGGGCGGGGGGTGCAGCGCAGCGGCGGAGGCTGGAGCCGGAACCTGGAGCTCAGGCTTCATGCGGCTCCCACTACGCAGGCGCAGCCAGGGGCGGCCGGGGCCTGCTAACTATGATTAGCTTCCTTGGTGTGTGTTTTTCATGTGTTCTTCTTCTATGATGGACTTTTACATGTTAAACTCACAAAGGTGACAGGTAGCATTCAGTATTTTAGTTGTTTTGTCCTATGGTGAATAAATAATATTGTCATTTGAACTGAGCTCTAGACAGATGTTGATCGTGGGTGGTAAAATTGTTAAATTAACATTCGCATTTAAGATCTCAGCCCCTCATTAGCGTTTTTTCTCTCCCCAGATAAAATAAGCGTGGAATTTCTTATTTGGGTATGCCAGTGTAAAACCAAAAGAGCGTGAAAGATTTTATTTTTGTGTTAGTTTTGTAAACGGACAAGAGGGCTCTTGGGAGACGAACAGCAAATCAGTTCTTCTAAGGTGTTCTTCAGAAGTTTTTTTTTTTTTTTTTGAGAAGTTCTAGAGTAGTAAAAATTTGTATTAATTTTTTTTTTTAGACCGGTAAATTAAGGTAAATTAAGCAGTGCATACCATAATTGCCCTCCCTTAGCCCTTCATTTACTAGTCCGCATTAGTATATCTTTGTTATATTAAATGGAGTAGGGCAGATAGCACAGTGGTCTAAGTGCCTGCTTTGCAAGTGCAAGGACCTGGTTGAAACCTGGCCTGATGACACCAATAAACCCAGTGCAGGGGAGGCTGAGTCAGGAGGATCGTTATGAGTCTGAGCTGCATAGCAAGACCCTCTACGAAATCCATCAATCATAGTAAATGGAGTGAAATTGATAAATTATTAACTGAAGTCAATAATTTCTTAGTTTGTACCAATAATTCCTTTTCGGTGCCAGTCCTTTGTGGGGTACCACATTCCTCATTATGTTTTTATGTGTTTTTGGACTGGGAAACTTTTTCTCAGGTTTCCTTGATGACTGTTATGGACTTGTGTCCTCCCAGAATTCATATGTTGAAGTCCTAATCTCAATTTAGCCAAATGGAGAGGGTCTTTAAAGAGGTAAATTGAGGTCCTCAGGGTAGACTTATCCACTGTGATTTGTGTCTTTATTAGCAAAGATTAGGATCAGGCATGGTGGTATCTGCTTCTAGCAGTCTGGAAAGCTGAGTTTGGAAGGTTGGAAGATTGAACCCAGTTTAAGCAATTTAGCAAGATCCTGAGAAGAGGAAGGGAACAGGACATAAAAAGAAAAATAGGATTTGTTACATACATGTACCAAATATCCTGCAATAAATGTAATCATTATATATTATGAATTTGCACTAGTAAAAGCCCCCCCCCCCTCCAAAAAAAAAAAAACCCAAAGAGTAGTAGTAGTGGCTGGGGATGGAGCTCAGTTCCCCAGAACCTTGGGAGGCACATATGAATGAGGATGAATTAAGACATAGGTAACTTGACTCATAAGCCAAGGGAAGGCCTCAGATGCAGCTAACTCTGCTGAAGCTTTGATCCAGGGCCTTTTAGCCTCCAAAACTATGTTTAAATACATTTCCCTTGCTTGACCTAGTCTGTTACTTTATTATGGTGGCCCTAACAAAACCCTCATGCCATGACCTTGCTTTTTTCAACTTAAGTGCTGGGGATTGAATCTAGGGGCCTTTGTATCAACCAATATCAATAGCTTTTTTTACTTTTTTAAATTTTATTTTACATTGTTTTGAAACAGTACCACTAAATTACCCAAACTGGACACATTTCTTTTTTAAAATTCACTTTAGTGAGAAAAAGAGATAAAATAGCAATGAAACAATTTCAAAACAAGTTAGTAGGATGATTATAATAAATACTGTGCATATTATTGTCTTCATAGTAGTTTTTCAGAGGACAAGATGCAGACCTGATATCTAAACAATATTAGTACAAACTGTTATTCTCAGTGAACTAAGACAAAATAGCTATATATCTATCCTAACTCTTGTGCACACACATATGTATATTTTTTCTTTTTAAAGTTCCTGGTAGTAGAAAATATACTGTATCTTTTAAGTAGATCATAAGTCAAAGATACAATATAAATCATAAAAAGTATAAACAATATTCAGAAAATCAAATATTACTTAATTAAAATTAAATTAAATATTCCAAAATTCAGACCAAATTGTGAGTCCAACTTAGAGGCCAGAATGTCATGTATCATATGTATGAATCTGTAATCAATTCAGAGTACCCACGTAGTATTTGAATAGGTTAATATATAGAAGATGTCAACTAAGAAAAAGTTGCCGTGCTAGTAAAAAAATTACTAAGAATAAAACAAATAGTGGAATGGCAAATATATGACCACAACTTCTAACCGTTTGGGGATAGGATATTGCACAAAGTTCAATTATGTCGTGGGCGTGGACAGTGCAAACTGGACACATTTGTGATCCCGCTTCAGCCTCTGGAAGTGCTGGGATTACAGTTGTGCACCATTATATCTGGTGACCTTGACATTTTAAAGTAGTATTCAACTATATTGGAGATTTCTTTCACTGGAATTTGCCAAATTCTTTCTCCTGGTTCAAATAGTTTTCAGGACTTCATCCCTTGCTGTAAAGGTTACATACTGTCAGTGTGACCTAACACAGTTGATGCTACCTTTGATCATTTGCCTGAGGTAATGTTTGTCAGGTTTTTCCACTTTAAGGTTCTCCCTTCTCCCTTCTCACTTTTCCATACAGTACTCCTTGGAAGGAAGTTCTGCAGAAACTAACTTTAAGAAAAGGAGAGTTATGCGGCCTCTCCGTTAGACTGAAATATATCTGTTATTTATTTGGAAATCTACCTCTTATATGCACTTGTCTTTAAAAAAACAAAAACAAAAACAGTTTCTTCCTGGCACTGAGATGTTCCAGGCTTATTTCTGACCCCAGTCCTATAATCAACTGCTTCTATAGAGTTCCAAGTCCTTTTCATGCAGAATAATACTAGAACCAAATTCTAGGTTGTTAGATATGGTTGTTAGTAGTTGGGTGTTGCTTTAGGCCTTCTCCTTGCCTTTTTTTAGTTTTACTATTTTCTTCCTTCTTTTTTTTTTTTTTTTTTTTTTTTTTTTTTGTGGAACCGGGGATTGAACTCAGGCCCTTGCGCTTGCCAGGCAAACACTCTACTGAGCTCTATCTCCCCAGCCCTAGTTTTACTATTTTCAAGGGAAGGGATATTTATAACCACACTATGCTAATTCTCCAGAACTTTTTGAATACTGTGTCTCTTTTGAGCAACAAGCTGCAGGATATTTCATACATATTAAAAGCTTGTGAAGTGGCCAAAAATAAAAATACCACTTTGTAGATTATAAGATTAATCTTCATGTGGGGTGTGGTGGCACACGCCTATAATCCCAGCACTTGGGAGGCTGAGGCAGGAGGATTGGTGTGAGTTCGAGATCAGCCTAGGCTACAAAAATGAGCTCAAGGCCAACCTGAACTGCATAGCGAGAACCTGTCTCAAAAAGACCAAAAAAAAAAAAAAAAAGATAGGTGCAGCAAGATTAATCTTCATTAGTACTATTTCTAGCTAACCTTAACTGAGCAAGTAAATTCTTTTCCACTTTGAGGCCAGTCACTTGTATATAAGACATTTTGTGAATTGTAGCTTTGTATTTGAGGTGAGAACCATTTCACCCAGTGGGTCAAAACAATGTGTTTGCTCTATCTCCTTGATTTTGCACTTGATGCTTAAAGGATCCCTTTTGGTCCCATTCCCATGAATCCTTGCTACACAACCTGTACCAGCAGTTGAACCCAAGGTCCTCATTGCAGAACTATATACCCAGCCCTTTTCTTGTTTTCTAGCCCTTTTATTTTGAGACAACGTCTACTACGTAACCAAGTTGCTGAGGCTGGGCTTGAACTTGTGATCCTTCTGTCTTTTTTGCCCTCCTAGAGTGCTGGAATAACTGGCATTCACCACCACTCCCAGTAAGAATCACACTTTAGTCTTGCCTATCTTTTTGTCACATAGCCTTAGTGACTTACAAATTTTAATGATGATCATTTAAACAAATCATTTGAAGAAACAGCAATGGTGGTTTTAATTCAGGATCATTTAAGACAAGGATCAGATAGATGACTATTTCTGATTGTATTAGTTTTGTAGGGTTACCATAATGAATTACCATAAACCTGATGGCTTAAAACAGTAGAGACTTGTTTCACAGTTGTGAATGAAGGCTAACATCTGAAGTCAAGCTTTTGACAGAATCATACTCTCTGTGGTTGTCAAGGACACTTCTCTTCCTAACTTGTGGAGCAATATATCGGTCATTGTAGTTTATACCCCTTCCAATCTGCCACTTGAGATATTCTGTCCTTTTTCTTAAAAGAACATCAGTCATTTGATTAGATCTCACCTAATCAAGTACAGTATGACCTCATGTATATTTACATCCATCTCTAGAGATTTATTTCCCAAAAAGGGTCCATTGGCAGGAATCAGGGGTTAGGACTTCAACTTTTTTTTTTTTTTTTAGTACAGGATCTATAGGATCTCACTACACAGATGAAACTTGTAGTGATCCTCCTATTTTCAGCCTCCCAAGTGCTGGAATTACATGTGTGCACCGCCAGGCCTGGTCTAACTTACCATCTCAGCGTGCCCTGGGGGTGGAGTCAGCATGGCATGCTGGGGATCAAACCCTGGCCCTCCTGTCTGCCTAAGCAGGTGCTTAAATGTGCTGAGTTATCTGGCCAGCCCTTTCAACTTCTATTTTGAGCAGACATAAATCATTTTGTAATACTGGTGATGATCATATGTTCAGTATTTTTCAAGCAGTGTGATAGTTTTGATTTGATGCAAAGTGTGGTTGATGGTATATGTGGTCTTCCTTGAACCAAGTTGTTTTCTAAGGAGATCTCAATTTGAGTTCATGATGGAAAGTATGTATGTCAGGAAAACCTTACACCATCAGTAATCACTTTTCTTCAAGCTTGAAAACTTGAGCCTGTGGCTGTTCAAAATTAAGTCTAAAGGAAAAAGGAAGACATTTGAATCAGTTTTTTGATGTTACAAAGTGACAGTAGTGCTGGAATGTTATTTTTATGGTTCAATATTACCTTTTTTTTTTTTTTTTTGGTCTTTTTGAGACAGGGTCTCCCTATGCAGTTCAGGCTGGCCGTGAGCTTACTTTTGTACCCCAGGCTGGTCTTGAACTCACACTGATCCTCCTACCTCAGCCTACCAAATGCTGGGATTACAGGTGTGTGCCACCATGCCCAGCTCAGCATATTTAATTTAAATACTTTAATCCCTTAATATGAATTCAGCTCTGTGGATAATTCAAATAATTGTATTTTTCCTGTTCTCAAGAAGGTTCTTGTCTAAGCCAAGACAAAAACATAAAAATTTACCCTAAATTGTATATATACTAGAACTAAGTCACCTAAAACTGACTATGGAAAGTTTTAAACAATGTGAAAGTGTATTGAGTGTGTTTGTTACCAATATTTTCCAAATCATTATGAAACCTATGTGTAAATGTCACTTTTAATGATACAAGATTGTGTAATTCATTAAAACATAGTTGGGCTGGACGCATAGCTCTGGTAGGGGGCTGACCTAGCATTTGAAGGCTTTGGCTTTAGTTCTCAGCACACAAAAAACCTACAATGAATTGAAGAACACGGTCCACCCTCCCTGTCAGTGGGTTGTACATCCATATATTTAGCCAAATGTGGATAGAAAATTTGTGGGAAAAAAAATTGTATCCATAGTAAACTTACACAAACTGTTCTCCTGTTTTCATTCCTTCATCCATTCAGTATTTTGGTTTTTAGGACACAGTCTTGCGTTGTGTTTTAGGCAGGTGCTAAACTCACTGTGTAGCCCAAGCTGGCCTGGATTTGGAGGCAGTCCTGTTTCAGCCTTTCAAATGCTGAGATTACAGGCACATGCCATCAAATCTCGTTTTCCTCCTCTCCCTAGTAAAGCAACTGTTTATGTAACACAGTTTATTAGGGGTTGGAGGTTGAGTTGTTTACATGCAAATACTAAGGCAGTTTGTATAATGAACTTGAGAATTCTCAGATTTTTATATAGATAGGGATCCTGGAACCTGTCTTTCCAGATAGGAACCATCTGCCTCTGGTGTGCCTTTGTGATCTTTCTGTTTTCTAAATTTTGAATTAGTTGTTTGCTGTAGTGAAGTTTTATGATTAAAAATAAGAAAGGAAAAAGATTTTGAAATCTTAGCCATTGATCACTTATCTTGTTCTGTAGTTAAAAAATAAAGTATCACTGAGTGCTGTGCTAGCTAGGTTTGAAACTTGGGGTGAAAGATATAAACATTTGTATTAAGTACGGGACTAATTCTAGTTTCATACCAACTTTTTTTCTTCAAGTGTTGGTGTAACACTAAGTTTTAATTTCACATCTTTTTCTCACATATGTCAAACACTATACTTGGATAGTAGCTTTCATAAATACTTTGAGAAAGGAAGTTTTAGAAAACAGCTGTAAGGGCCAGGGAGATAGCTCAGGACTAAGCTCCTGCTTAGACAAGCACAGGGACTTTGTTCAGTTCCTGGCATCACATGCCTACCCAGCCTGGACTCTAGTCGTGCTGAGCCTGCCACTGAGACCTGGAATGGTGCCGTGCCTTGGGAATTCTAGCACTGGGGAGGCTGAAAACAGGAGGATTGTTGAGTCTGAGCTGCACAATAAGACCCTATACCAAATACATTAAAAAAAAAAAAAAAAAAAAAAAAAAAAAAAAAAAAAAAAAAAAAAAAAAAAAAAAAAAAAAAAAAAAAAAAAAAAAAAAAAAAAAAAAAAAAAAAAAAAAAAAAAAAAAAAAAAAAAAAAAAAAGCCCTGCTATAGTTTGCAGGGATTTTGTTTTAATATATAGAAAGTGGCTGCAGTACAGATCAAACTTCAAAATGTGCAAATAAAACTGCTGTGCATAGTAATACATGAAGGTGTGTTGGGGGGAGGGGCTTAGTAAGTTGCCCAAGCTAGTATTGAACTCCCATTTGCTCCCTTCTCTTACACCACCAAGCCTGACTTTTAAAAATAATGAACAGTTGGGGCCCGGTGGGATGTCTCAGTGGTCTAAAGCGCCTGCTTGGGAAAGCTTGGGCAGCTTCAGGGACCACGGTTCAATCCCTGGCACTACATGCTGCGCCAGCCCTGCCCTCGGGGTGGGCTGAGCCAGCCATAAAAATAAATAAATAAACAAACAAAGGTTCTGAAACAAGAAAAATAAAAAAAATCTAAAACAAAAACAAAAACAAAAAAACAGTAAAAGCTTAAACCTGTGATTTCATGAGAAGTATGGATAGGAAGGCAAATTTTCATCTAAGGGTCCTTCCAAAAAATCCAATGAAACCTGGGCAAGTGTTAGATCGCTTCTGGAGAAGAATGGGTTGGGCTTTATCCACATGTTTTGAGTGGTAGTGCTGGTGATAGAAGTCAGGGCCTCCTGTGTGCTAGACAGCCTTTGTGCCACTGAGCTACATGCCTGTTCCCTCCCCTGTTAAACTTCCTCATAGTTGTACAAGTGCTACCAGAAATAGTACTGAGTAATTGCTGGTCAGTTACTAGAACTTTCTATGTTCAGTTTTTGTGTTCCTCACAGTAACAGTGAGGTAGACACCATTTTACTGATAGAAATTCAAGTATTAGAGAACAATTTGATTATGTTTGCACAGCTAATAAAGGAGTTAGATAGAAACCAGAGCTTTTACTCTGAAAGCAAGGTGGAAAGTACTGACCAGAAAATTAAAAGGAAAACTGAAAGAGTTGTCAGTGATAACAATGAAATACGAGTTAGAAAAAGAAACTTTGAAAAAATAAAACAACGGGCTGGCCAAATGCAGATTAAAGCATTTGCAGGCACTGGGGTCAGATCCCTAGGCCTGCCATGCCGGCCCCACCACCTGGGCGCAGCAGTTGACACTGGCATTGTATAAGACTAGTGATAATTTCTGCATTACATACATTTTCAATTTAACAGGGAGAAGAACCCAGGCACTGATTGTTGATAAAGGTTTGGAAAACATAGGAAAGTGGTGCATAAGCCTGCCCATCAATTGTCATAAGTCTAGATAAATAGCTTCCTTCTTTACCTTTATTTTTTTTTTAAAGAATTTTTTATTTTATTTATTTATGTTTTTCTTGTTTCATAACCTTTATTTGCTTATTCACTCATTTTTATGGCTGGCTCAGCCCGCGCCCTGACGGCAGGGCTGGCACAGCATGTGGTGCCGGGGATTGAACCGTGGTCCCTGAAGCCGCCCAAGCTTTCCCAAGCAGGCGCTGTAGACCACTGAGCCATCCCGCTGGGCCCCCTTCTTTACCTTTAAAAGTAAACAGAAGGAGCTTGTGATCTCTCACTCATCTGCTCTTTGTTTAGCGCCTGCAGTATAGATTCTATCCTGTATCTCACAGAAGATAAAAAGATAAAATGTATGGTCTATCAACTTCAAGAAGCTTACCAATCTAAAGGAGAGAAAACTAAGGCATTGCAAAGACAGTTTTCTTTCCTAATACTCATTTCTTTCTTTTTTTCTCTTTTCCTTTTGCTTTGATTTTGCTCAGACAGTGTGTCAATCTCATTCTGATCCTACTGGCTCAGTCTTGCAAGTTCTGGGAATACAGGGCTTAGTCACCATGTCTGGCCTTATAATGCCAGTTTCTAAATGGAGAATTCCTTGGAAAAATTTAATATATATTGTTACTTTATTAATTTCATTTATGTTAATCTTGGGCAGATGAGACTTTTCAGACATTTCTTATGTATGTATGTATGTATGTATGTATGTATGTTACGGCCAGCTCAGCCTGACCTGGGGGTGGGGCTGGCACAGCTGGTGCCAGGGATTGAACCAAGGTCCATGCGATTGCCTAAGCTTGCTTAAGCAGGCGCTTTAGACCCCTGAGCTATCTTGCTGGCCCTCTTTTTTCTTTATTTGGTACAGTCTCATTATACAGCTTGGATTTGTAGTGATCCTCCTGTTTTCAGCCTCCCCAGCACTGGGATTTTAGACATGTGCCACCATGCCAGGTGTCAGTGGCTGGATCAGCACACCCAGGGTTGTGCTAGCAATCAAACCCTGGTCCCTGTGCTTGCCTAAGCAGGCACTTTAATTTTTTTTTTTAATTTAACAGTGGTTATATTACATATTTTCATCATTGGATCAGTTTAGATTAATATAGGTATATAAGATTGATCAAAACAGTTAAACATTAACACTTTCTATAAACATTAATTTTTTTTAACAGTTGACACACTGAATATTGTCCTCACAATAGTTATATAGAGCACAGGGTGTGGACATTACACACCTTCCAATTGATATAGGTAAGGAAAGAAAAAAAAAATTCTTCTCTTTGAACTAAGAGGAAGCAGATGCATACACAGTCCAATGTTCCACAATTGCAGTGGGCCACTAGTGAAACTGGCAACGTTAGAGGCTATTGATCCAAGCCTACTATAGCTCATCACGCCAATCTAGCCCCGCGTTTCATGCCTCATAATTAAGCAAGTCAAAGCAAGACCTATATAACAAAACATTCATCCTTTGTGTCTTCCAAGGTCAAATCCCTTCAGGATTAACTTTGGAACCATGTACAGTACTTTGTAGAACTATTGTCAGTGTCAGCCTTCGGGACGAGTTATGGCCATTGCTTGACCAGTTTGCTTTTTGTGAAAGCCTGAGAGAATGTTTTTCTCTGTGTGACTCTCCTTAGACACACTATAGTTCATTTATCCCTTTGCTCTGAATTAAATTGTTTTTTATGGTGAGTGAATTTTCCAAATAAATATTTTTGAAATTAAAAAAAATATGCTAAAAGTATTTGCCATTCCGTTTTTTGCTGTCTAAATTTTCATGGTGATAAAATAATTTCTCATTATAAAGTTAATAGAATGTAAACTTACATGTTAATTTGGAAATGACCACATTTTCATGTTTCGTTTCTAAAGTTATTCTGATCTTTGTAATAAATGACTTTTTTCCCTTCTACTTTAGGGTATAAATCTTCTTGCTGTTATGCTTTCAAGCTGTAGTCTGAATCAACCTGAATTTTAAACAGGTGAGCCTCTCATGTCAGTGAAAATAGCAGTTGGTATTGTTTGATTTTTCTACTCATTCATTCATTCATTCATTCATGCATTCATTATTTCTCAATTAGTGTTAATTAAAATTATAGTTGAAGTTATTTTTCTCATGTTTTAGATTTAGAGGTTTGTAAAAGTTGTAGTTGGGAAATTGGAAGAAGAAATACTGAAGAGAGATTAGAAAAAGGATGATACCTAGTTCCATCTATTGGCCACACTTGTGCGACATAGTCTCTCTTTTGCCATGTTCTAATGAAGCTGTTGTAATAGACTATGTTGCTGCAGCTGGATGATTACATTTGACTTGTAAGTAAATGAAGATAACAAAGAAAGACACATCTCCTAATTCATGGTTGTCTTCAGTTGAGAAATCCCCCATCTACCACTGACAGAACTGTCTTGATAATCAGAGAATGCTTTGAAGACTGTGGTTGGAAACTCTTAAATAAATAGCAATAGCCCATTGTCTAGTAGAGTACATGTGTTTACTTTTCATCTGGCTTTCTTGCTTTTCTGTGAATTTATAATGCTGAGGTTAGCTTTTCTTTTGTTCTTAGGATAGAGTAAAGGACCAATCTAGTGAGATT
Organism: Myocastor coypus; assembly: GCA_004027025.1. NCBI lineage: Eukaryota > Metazoa > Chordata > Mammalia > Rodentia > Myocastoridae > Myocastor > Myocastor coypus. The sequence continues at coordinate 62,976 of PVJA010005823.1, read as the reverse complement.
TACTTAATGTGTATTTATTGGTTGCTACTTATATATTAAGTCTTTTTTTTTTTTTTTTTTTTTTTTTTTTTTT
>PVJA010005823.1:12500-62803 GCA_004027025.1 Myocastor coypus | reverse complement strand
GAAGCCTTGTCTCAGAATCTTTTAAGGGCTAGGAATGTAGCTCAAAATAAAAGCACTAAATTTAATCCCTCCAAAAAAGATATATCGTGCTTACTATGTGTGTGTCGCCACAGTTGCTGGCTCATCAGTAGGGTTATATATCAGTGTTTTGTAAGTGCGAAGGTATTTAAAACTTAAAACGGGAATTTAAAACTTTTCTTTTAAAAAAATTTCAGCCTTGTTTATAGAAAAGTAGGCTTCCCTTTTTTATGGTATTTAACAGCTCTTATAGACTATCTCACTGGCTTTCTATGGTTATTTATTCTAAAGTTATTTATCATGTTCCTTTCCTCTCTCCCTCTTTCCCTCTCTCCCTCTCTCCTCCTCTGTTCTCCTCTCTCCCTCCAAGTACTAACCAGCCCCAAACCTGCTTAGCTTTCAGACGAGATTGGGCGTGCATTCAGGGTGATATGGCCATAGACTCTCCCCCTCCCCTTTCTTTTCTCCCTCCCCCTCTCCCTCTTTATATTGGAAGTTCAATTGGATTCAGCGAAACATTTTTGGGGAAACTTGGGGCTGTATCAGGAATCAAACTCAGGAACTTGTGCTTGTCAGCTACTGTGCCACTGTGCTAAATCCCTGATCTAGGGAGATTTTGTGTGTGTGTGTGTGTGTGTGACAGGGTCTCTATGCAGCTTAGGATGGGCTTGAACTCACTTTTGTAGCCCAGGCTGGTCTCTAAACTCACACCGATCCTCCTGCCTCAGCCTCCCAAGTGCTGGGATTACAGGTGCGTGCCATCACGACTTGCTCTGGGGAGAATATTTATAGTGGTTCTGGGAACATAGTACTGTATCATAGATACCACATAATTTGTGGGATAATATGTTGGAAGCCTTTGAAACTCTAATTTATTGTTAACTTCCAAAATTTCCTGAATCAATGACTAGGTTTTGCAATACTGCATTTATTAGCTAGGATTAGGTAGTACCTCGGTTCCTTACTTAATTTATTTTCATAAAGAATTGGAAATTTTTTCAATAAAGAATTAAATTTTGCCAAATGCTTTTGTTTGTAACCCAAATTGTAGACAAAAGTGTTTATGAACTCAGTCACCACTATATATACAAGGAAGAACGTTCTTCAGCTAGAGCAGTTTGATTGTTCTTATAAAGAAGTCTTGGTGGAAAGAGAATAAATCACTGTTTTCTTGGAATCTTCAAAACAGATTTTCAGATTTATAGCTAATTTTATTAGAATTATATTTGCCACCAAACTCTTAACGTTATCTGTCACTTAGTTGAATATGCTTAGGTTTATTTACTTGCAGCTGACCGAAGGCAATTTATTTTGGTGAAAGGAAAAAAGAATGTATTCAGAATAGCTTCAGGGAGATGGAAGGCCCTCATCACCCAAATCACCATCTGGCAAGGTACTGGTGTTGCAGGAACAGTGTGAGGAAGGAATACATTGAGACAGTAGATACATAGTAATAAGGCTTACTTCATACCTTCCCAGATGTAGCCTCCTTTCATTCTTTCCTGTGGAAATGAAACTGGACTTATTAGACCTTTTGGTGTTAACATCTGTATTTTCTGACTATTTATTGGGGTTGAGGAGAGGTGGGGTGGCAGTTTATATGTTAGGCCTGAGGATGTTTAGAGAAGCCATTTGTCTTATGGTAAAATATCTTAAGTTTTGAAGTTTCATTTTGCCATGTTGATTACATCAGTGTTAATGTAAAGTTTTCTCTTAATTGTTAAACTAAAAATTGTAATTGCATCTGGAAGTCTCTTGAGCAAAATTTTAGAGCTCTCATCATGTTAATGTATCATCACATAACAACTTCTGATATGTAAGGTTGGAAATTGAAATTGTTCTATAATTTTAAACTATTTATTAAAGATAGAAAATCAATATATTTTTAAAGAAAAGATGTGGGATCAAGGAGGACAGCCTTGGCAACAGTGGCCCTTGAACCAGCAACAATGGATGCAGTCGTTCCAGCACCAGCAGGATCCAAGTAAGGAAAGTGCACTGGGAAGAGGGTGGGGATTGGGTGTATGATATGGAAGCTGACAGCAGACAAAGTGCCCACTTAGGCAAGCACAGGGACCAGGGTTCTATCCCCAGCACCACATTCCATGCTAGCCCTGCCCCTGGATGCACTGAGCCGGCCCCTGAGACTGGATGTGGTGGCACATTCCTGTAATGCCAGCGCTGGGGAGACTGAAAACAGGAGGATCACTAGGAGTGAGGGCTGTGTAGTGAGTTCCTTTGCCAAATATATCTATGTATCTGTATATTTATATATGTAATTAAGTGATATGGAAGCCGATAGAGGATAGAATTAGGATTGGTATGTTACATGGCCAAAATGTAGTCCTATCCATAAGTAGTCTTGCCATATAGAACTGTATAGTGAGAAGTACATTTTTCTTTGAAAGACTTCCTTAAAGGATAGAGAACTTCACAAAGATTTTACATTTTAAAAAAAATTTTATTTATTTATTTTTCTTGTTTCGGAGCCTTTGTTTGTTTATTCACTCATTTTTATGGCCGGCTCAGCCCGCCCCGAGAGCAGGGCTGGTGCAGCATGTCGTGCCGGGGATCAAACCCTGGTCCTTGAAGCTGCCCAAGCTTTCCCAAGCAGGCGCTTTAGACCACTGAGCCATCCCGCTGAGCCCCAGATTTTACATTTTTACAACTTACGTGTTGTGTTTGTAAAAACAAAGCATAAAATTTGTTAAATGGAGCATACTTTTATTATTCTGAATCTTAGCATCAGGTTGTATTTCCTGTGTACTATTCTTCATCACTTAAATTTCTTTTTAATACTACAGTATTTCAGACATGCACACAGGCAGAAGAAAAGATTATAGGAAGAGCTCTAGACAGTATATAATCAGATTGCTCTGCCTTAACTGAGTAATCAGATGCCACTTCTTTTTAAAATTAGTTACATAGCAATTCTGTCTGTTACAATTTAACAAACCCACTTTTGGATATTTGATTTTTAGCTTTTTGGTCTTCATATACATGTTATAATTTATTGTCAGTTTTCTTAATACAAGAGCAAGGTTTCTAGGTTACAGTTGCAGATAGGGAAAGTTTTTATATACATTGTTAAGTTTAACTCCATCTATGTAATGGCAGTCTTATATTTCATAAAAATGTGTGTAATTTTTAGTAAACTGGGATGTCAATGAAAATGAATCTTATTCTGTTTTGTTTGTTCATGTTTGTTCATTCTTAAAATGTTAGTAGAGATGTTTAGAGAGGAAAAATGGAAGATTTTCAAAATAGTGGACACAGTGAATTTTGAGAACAGGATGGCTGAAAGGTTGTTAAACATTTTTTTGTTTGGAAAGTGGGCCCCAAAAGAAGGATAACCCTAAAGAGGAGGGGAGATAGGTACCCAGGGCAGTTTTTTTGGAAGCTTAAAGATGTCCTGCAAGGAAGAGTTGGTCATGATGCAGAAAGGAATGAGTTTGATTATTTTTATGCTGTTTTAAAAGAGGAGGAAACTTTAAAAACTCAGTAAAGATGTAAGGTGTAAATTTACTAATGAGTTACTGTTAGAAATGGGTTGAATGTTTTTGTGAATCTTTTTCTGAAAATTCTAAAGTGGTTTATGTTGTAGCCTGAATGTGGATTATTTTCTAAAGGTCCTTTCAAGCATAACTAAAACACCAAACATGCTTGATTCAGACAGAATACTATTCTTTGAGTTCCTACATTCAAATGCTGAATTCTTTGTTAATTTACGTTAGGCCAGATTGACTGGGCTGCATTGGCTCAAGCTTGGATTGCCCAAAGAGAAGCTTCAGGACAGCAAAGCATAGTGGAACAACCTCCAGGAATGATGCCCAATGGACAAGAGATGTCTACGATGGAATCTGGTCCTAACAATCATGGAAATTTTCAAGGAGATTCAAACTTTAACAGAATGTGGCAACCAGGTTTGTTGTTTGTTTTCTAAGTTTTAAGATGATTTTTGAAATAAAATGAAGATTAATAGCCAATTTATTTAGTTTTGCTTGTTTTATGACTTCTTGAATTTAATGTTTGGTGAGGAACAGGCAGTCTTGGTCTGACCTTGATATTTTGCAGTTAAAATTATGCTGTGATCCATATGCTGGCATTGTGGCTCTCAGTTTGACTCTTTTCTTGGTTCATTCCTAGGCTGACAGGGGCTGGGAACACTGGAAACTTCACTTGGCACCTAGGGAAGAGAGCATTGTTTCTCTCTCTCTCTCTCTCTCTCTCTCTCTCTCTCTCTCTCTCTCCCCTTCCCCCCTCGCAACCTCTAGCCTTTTCAGAAGCAGCACTGACAGAGTAAAATATGTGTAGCCTCTAGTAAAAGGAAAATTGTGTCCCTGTGTGACAAGTCTATTAAATATACTCTGCCCTTGTGATCCACCCACCTTTTTCTCAGATAGTAAAGACCATCCACAAATTTTTATGTTTTCTTAAACAATATGATTTAGATTCCTGCGTGCTAATATAGTTTTCTATGGCTTATATGCTATTTTTAATAAGCACTAAAAATACAAAGGGATTTTACATTTGAGTATGCTCAGTGAAGTCAGTAGTCCCTTTTTCCTGTTAATATTTACTGTTTTTTGTGTTACTATGACAATGGAAAATACAGAAAGGAATCTCTAAACATCACTTTATTTATTTATTTATTTGCTGATTTAGCTTGGTCTGAGGGCGGGGCTCGGCATATGGTTTAGGGGATTGAACCTCTGTCCCCTGTGGCTGCCTAAGATGGCGCTTTAGATTGAGGAGCTATCTCGCTGGCTCCTAACCATCACTTTAAAAGAACAATAGATATTTCGGTCTTGAATACTGTGATGTAGTTCTTTCTTGAAAGCCTAATTTCCTGAGTTTTAAGATATTTTATTTCCCCAAATCCCAGTGTATACATGGCTTGCCTTGCTCTCAACCCTGAATGCATCTTTTGACTCTGTGACACTGGCAAGTTATTTAATCTCTTAGGTGCTTTAGTTTCTTCTCCTAAAGTCCGCAAAATTAATACCTGATTGTTCCCTACCTCACAGGGATGTTGTGAGGATAAATGTGTTCACGGAAGAAAGAATTTGCATAGAGTTATGGAGTGTTTTTATGGTGTTACTGAACAAAAATAGAAAAGTTTTAAAAAGTTGTTTTGGATATTGTTGCATTCATTAAAAATAAGAGACTTTTTTCTGTTTATTTTGGATATAAATTAGAGTGGTATTAATTCCTTTGATTTGTAAGATACTTTAGTTAATTGCTTATTTTTAAGATACATAAATTTGACCAAGAAGTCATAAGTTGTTTTTTTAACATGTTTCTTTTATGCAAAATACAGCTTTCTTGAGATCTTGAAATTTGTGTTGATTTTATTTTAACCCCCTGTTGAATGTTTTTATGCCTAAATCCTAAATAGAATGGGGAATGCATCAACAGCCCCCACACCCCCCTCCAGATCAGCCATGGATGCCACCAACACCAGGCCCAGTGGACATTGTACCTCCTTCTGAAGACAGCAACAGTCAGGACAGTGGGGAATTTGCCCCTGACAACAGGCATATATTTAACCAGAACAATCACAACTTTGGTGGACCACCCGATAATTTTGCAGTGGGGCCAGTGAACCAGTTTGACTATCAGGTGAAAGATATTTTGTTGCTTTAATACCGTAGATATGCACGTAATCCATTCTTTGGAAGTGTCTCATGAAGAATACCTAAGATATTTGTTTCAGTTTTCAGAATTGTACAGATAAACATATACAGGGTTCCGAAAATTTATCAATTTTGACTATTAAAATCATCAGATGAGGGTAGGGATATACTCAGCGCAGCACCTGAGGCAAACCTGAGGTCCCGAGTTTGATTCATGGTATCAAAAAGCTCCCCAGATTTTTATTTGGTTAGGAAAATGATATAAAAGACTCCTTGGGAATACTTTTGGATACAGTGAAAGATGTGTAAGTCAAAAGCTATCAGATGCTATATTTTCTAATTTCAAAAATGATTTGAATGTTAAATAAAGTTCAGAAAACACATTCTAGTTGAAAACATTACCAGTAATAGATACTGTTAAGACACGAAGAAATGTGAGCATAGGTCATCTTGCTAGCTGCAGTTCCTCCTGCTGTGTAGTATTTTGACTTTTTCTAATGTTATTTTTCCATTCTGACATGGCATGTTAATGGAATTGTACGTGATTTCTTTGTAACATCCAGTCCATTCCTAGGGACATAGAACTCTATGGAGAATAGTGATACACTGTGGGGCTTTATTATTTTAATCTACTCTGTAAAGATCTATCCTAAAATTACAGAATTAAATGTCCCTTTGAAATACCTACTGCAATTGTTACTTTATAAATTGAACTGTCAAAATTAAAAATTTTGAAATGTCACATCTATCATTTCACTAGTTTTGAGGTAGCTCTGATAATCACCTAGATATAGCAGTCTCTTAGTACATATTCAGATACTTATGTACTCACTTGGAATACACGTAACAGTTTTTGTTTCATTCATGAAGAAATGTAATGATAGGGTGCTTCCACTTACCCTAATTCTGGTTGGTAGATGCCATGGTAACACAACAAAGAAATTTGGGCAGTTGGCCTTAAAAATATCTCTGAAAAAAACAAAAGTATTCACTACATAATGTTTCAGTGACTTCCCTTATTCATAAATATATCATGCAAAAATGTAAAAACAACCTGAGTTCACTTTGCAATCAGTGACAAAAATTTCTCAACTGGGTATGGTGGCACATATCTGTAATCCTAGCGCTTGGGAGGCTGAGGCCAGAGGATCACCAAATTCAAGGCCAGCCTTATAGTACAGAATTGAGACCCTGTCTCAAACTAGCAATAAAAAAATTAATGAAAAGTATTTATTTGATGTTTTAGTGGTCATGGGGATAATTTATAAAATAGATTCACAGTGAGTTTATTAATATATAGTACACATACAAATGTAGGTGTGTATTTGCATTTATATAGTTACACACACATAGTCTTTATTTCTTGAAAATGATATATCAGCTGACTTTTAGAAGGCTGTTTGCACTTTACACAGGCAGCAAGTGTCTTAAGAAAAGCAAGCCTAGGTTCTTGGGGCCACAGAAATACTCGTGCATAGTAGAACCATGGAATTCTTGGATTTGCTGCACACATGGATTTCTACTGTCCCAGTTCATAACACACGTGTGTCCCAGAGAGTATATTGTATTAAATTGAAGAAAAAATAAAATGCAATACTCTTTCAGCATGGGGCTGCTTTTGGTCCACCGCAAGGTGGATTTCATCCTCCTTATTGGCAACCAGGACCTCCAGGACCTCCAGCACCTCCCCAGAACCGAAGAGAAAGGCCATCATCATTCAGGGATCGGCAGCGGTCACCTATTGCACTTCCTGTGAAGCAGGAGCCTCCACAAATTGGTAGCTATTTCAGTTTGGTGAATCACAGTGTAAAAAGGATGTCTTATTTTCTTGACTTATTTGAATGCCTCTGATATATTAAAAGTTGATACTTTAAAATCCTGTTGTAAAGGGCCGGGGAGAGAGCTCCGTGGCACAAGTGCCTGCCTGGCAAGTGCAAGGTCATGAGTTCAAACCCTGGTCCCGCAAAAAAAAAAAGAAATAAGATCCTGTCATATTAGATCAGGTATGATGGCACATGCCTATAATCCCAGCTTTGGGAGATTGAGGCAGGAGGATCATTGCAAGTTTGGGAGGCCAGCCTGGGCTACAGAGTGAGTTCAAGGCCACTCTGAACTAAATTGTGAAACCCTGTCTTAAAAAGCCATAAATATTTATTTTATAGTCATAAAATTAGAAAAAAGATACTGTGCTTCTTAAAATGTTTTCATATTTTTTGTTTATTGCAAGCTCTAGATTGGTAGAATGTATGTTTTCATAACTATAATATTCTTGTGTATTCTTCGTAAGTGTTGAAATTTTAGTATGTTACGCAGATAAATATTTTCCCTTTTCAAAACCTGAATATTTTGTCTTAGGTTTCTTTCACTTTGGGTAAATCTGATACTGTTGCTAGAGTAGTTTTCCTTTGATTATTTCACTTTCATAGGTATTTTTGGCAGAAAATTTTAATTTGTAATAACTTTTTGACAGCAGGTCTGTATATGTGCCACTTTATCTAGACAGCTTCAGATCATCCAGTGAATGAGTAAATTTAAATCTGCTTTTATGTATTTAGTACAGGGTCTATAGGATATCACTATACTCATAAGTGATTCTTCTGTCTTTAGACTTCCAAGCACTGGAATTACAGACTTGCGCTACTACGCTCAGTCTCAGCCATCTCAGGCTGAGCTATCTGGCTGACTCTCTTAAGTCTGTTCTTTGAATTTTACTTTTTAATAGATGGTCGTTGTTGCTGCTGTTTGAGAGTTTATTAGTTTTGGTGAGATTTCGTGCTGTATGTTCCAAGCTGGCTTTGAACTTCAGTTGTATCCTTTCTGCCTTAGGCTGGGCTGGCATTACCATTTATATCACCATGCCCATTAAAGTCTTGTCTTTCTACATTTTAGAAAGGTTCTATTTGATTCTTTTTCCTTTTTTTTAAACCTACTGAATGACTTTAGTGTGAAAACAGACTTCTGCTTTTGTTTGACTTTGTTCTGTTTTCATATTTTAGGAAGTAGTTTTTTAAAAATAGTTTGGCTTTGAATTATACCATATCAACATTTATTTTCTCCTTGAGGACATCACTTCATCTGTTTTAGTGTGTATTTCCTCATCTACAGAATAGTGCCATAACAGCAATGATCTCTGATGGCTTTTGTTAAGATAATAATGTAACAGTTTAATGTGCTTCTATTGTGTTCAGGCAGATTAATTACTAGAACTTGTTCTCTGCTTCTGTCAGAAGGGATGATTTTAAAGAAAGCATGATATTTAATGGGAATTGTGCATTTTTTTTTTCTTTCCTCAAAAAAGTTTGTAGAGAATTGGGAATAAGAGACTCATTTTTTTTTTTTTTTCCCTGTATAAACAGATGCAGTAAAACGCAGGACTCTTCCAGCTTGGATTCGTGAAGGTCTTGAAAAAATGGAACGTGAAAAGCAAAAGAAATTAGAAAAAGAAAGAATGGAACAGCAACGCTCACAATTGTCGAAAAAAGAGAAGAAGGCCACAGAAGATGCTGATGGAGGCGATGGCCCTCGTTTACCTCAGAGAAGTAAATTTGTAAGTAGAATCTGTGAAATTCATTGAAATAGACATCTTATACTACAGAAAAATATTAACATTCCTGAGATAACATGCAGTGAGCCTGTTGGGGTTTCTTTTGGGTGTATGTGTGTTGAGGGTGGAGATACCCTGTAGGCTTTTGGATAGTGTTATATATACTTTCATTGGTTTAGCTGATTGTCACATGGTGGATTATGTAAAGCAAAGCTGTGTTGAATGGTGATAGAGAAGAAAGATGCCTTTTTTGAATATCTAAATATATACTTACACCTAAGAATGTAGTACATTTTGACATGAGCATCGAAAATCAGTGTATTAAATATTTCACCAGTTAAATGTTGTGAGTCTTTTAGGGATTCATCATTCCTTAGTAATGGGATTCTAGCTGCTCCAAAGGCTGCACTACTGGTCAGAATATAAGACAGGAAGGAAATAGGTCTGCCCGCCAGAGCATATTCTTAGGATTGTTAAGAGTGACCATATGTTTTACTAAGGGCCCAGTTTTTAGGATATTACATGCGTACTGAAACGTGAAACCGTACAAAGACAGGTAAAGTAGACCTGATTTGTTTTAACTGTCCATTGTGTAGCTAAAAAGAGCTAAGATTATGAGATCTTGGACCTGAGCAGAGATTCTTTTCTTTTTTTTTGGTGGCTGGCTCAGCCCACCCTGGTGGCAGGGCTGATGTAGCATGTGGTAGGGATTGAACTGCAGTCCCTGAGTGCCTAAGCAGGTGCTTTAGACCACTGAGCTGTCTCTCCAGCCCTGATTTTGTTACATCATATGGTTTTAGGTAAGTGGCATGTATATGGCTATAAAAGTTACACTGAATAATGTGTCTGGTCCATTTTTCTTTTTTTTTTTGTCTTTTTGAGACAGGGTCTCACTATGCAGTTCAGACTGGCCTTGAGCTCACTTTTGTAGCCCAGGCTGGTCTCGAACTCGCACCGATCCTCCTGCCTCAGCCTCCCGAGTGCTGGGATTACAGGCGTGCACCACCACGCCCAGCTAGGTCCATTTTTCTAAAGTTCTACAAACCACCTATTTCAGGTGGTAATGTTAATTAAATCTCTCTGGGCTTGACTTTTTTTGTGGTTATTTACTAAATGAAGTTAAAATCGACTAACGAGAAAAGAAAATAGAAAAACTAATTGATTTTCATAAATCCTATTGTAATTTTGCATTTCTTCCCAGGTTGTACTTTAAATTACCAAGTGAAATCTGTAATAAAGAAATAAATTTAGAGGGCTAGATGTACAGCTTAGTGAAAGTGTGTGTTTTACATCTGGAAACACCTGGATTCAGTCCCCAGCACCAATAGTAAGACTGGAACAAAATGTAATTGTGGTAGAAATTTCACTTTTATGTTTTATTTGATCAATTTTAATTGGGACTTTAAATTATTGGTAATTCCGGTAGGAATTTTGTCATATTCTAAACATAACTTGAACTGTCCTCCCATCTTTATAGGATAGCGATGAGGAAGATGAAGACCCTGAAAACACTGAGGCAGCAAGCAGTGGGAAAGTCACCAGAAGTCCATCTCCAGTTCAAGAAGAGCAGAGTGAGCCAGAGATGACTGAAGAAGAGAAAGAGCATCAAATGGTATAAAAGCAAAGTTTCTGCCTTCATCATAGTCTGTTTTTGTTGTTTGTTTATTTGAGACAGGGTCTTGCTATGTAGTGTAAACTGGACTTCAACTTACTGTGTAGCCGAGACTGGTCCCAAACTCTGCCTCGGCCTCCTGAGTACTAAGAATACATGCATATGCCATCTTCCCTGGCAGTTGTTTATAATTCCTTAAGCTATTGGTTATCTTAAAGCATCTTCAATAAATCTAAAACAATTACAGAGGGGCTATGAAGATAGCTCAGTGGTCTGACAAGTGCAAGGACCTGGGTTCAATCACTGGCACCACATGCCACGCTGGCCACTGAAACCAGGTGTAGGAGTGCTCACTTGTAATCCCAGTGCTGGGGAGGCTGAGACAGGAGGGTCACTACGAGTCTGAGCTGCCTAGTGATACCCTGTATCAAAAAAAAAAAGAAAAGTAGATTTGCTAGGCAAAATTTGTGTACAAAGTTTAGATATTGTTTTACAGTAGCACCCTCCTCCAGAAAAATCTACTTAATATTTAATCCAAAATCACTGCCTATGAATAATTTATTTATTTTAGGGAAAGGTCTATAAGGTATTCAGGGTTTCACTACTAGGTTTGGACTCCTAGTGATCTGCCTGTTTACAGCCTCCCGAGAGCCATCACGCCAGTCTCAATTGCCAATTGCCATCTTAGTGCACCCTGGGGGTAGAGCTGGCAGGCAGGCCTGGGGATCAAATCCCTGGCCCCCGTGCCTGCTTGCAGGGGCTTTAATCTGCTAAGCTATTTGGCTGACCCCTATGAATTACTAAGTCTATTTATTTTTCCTTCATTGTGTTTTTTCTCTGGTGATATGCCATAGGTATTTACATTTTTATAGATGTATAATGACATTTTTCTTTTCTATTAGCCCAGTTTTTAGCATCAATGACTGAAGTTTTACCATTTTTACTATGTGAGATCCAAGATCATTTTTTAAAAATAAAAATACTGGGCCTGGCGGGATGGCTCAGCAGTCTAAAGCGCCTGCTTGGGAAAGCTTGGGTGGCTTCAGGGACCGGGGTTCAATCCCCCGCACCACATGCTGTGCCAGCCCTGCCCTCGGGGTGGGCTGAGCTGGCCGTAAAAATGAGTGAATAAACAAACAAATGCTCTGAAACAAGAAAAAGCAAATAAATAAATAAAAATTCTTTATTAAAAAAATAAAAATACTGAGAAAGATTATAAAAACTTAAATACAGTGGTACTTCCATTTACAAACTTGATTCTCTCTATACTTTCGATTGTAAACCTAAATTTGATGAGAACCAAATCAAGTTTCTCTATAAGGTTAACATTTAACCTCATACATCAATTCATGAGTTTATTTCCACAAATCTGGCCTCAAGTCAAATTGGATGCAAACCAGATCAAATTCAGCAGCTAGGTACAGTGTTGGCCTTATGACGAAGTTTGGTTTGGTTCTTGGCCAATTGGGTTGCAGAATTGTGGAGAGAAACAAGGTGCCACTGTGTCCACTGTGTGTGTGAGAAGCAGTGGTAGTTAAGAATGTTGTTTATTGTAAGCGTTCTTAAAGCCTGTGTTATCTATCTTTTGTCACGCCATGAAATTAGGAAAGTAATATACATTTCCCATATTGAAAGACAAGTGATCTTTAGATACTGATTCCGTGTGCCTCACTTTAATAGATAAGCAGCTGGGCACAGAACAAGTAAAAAGGCCTAGGACTCTGCATTTCAAACAGTTGTTGCCAGCCAAGTCATGGCACTGGTTTAAAATGAATATTATGTTTTTAATGTTTGTTCTCGCCCCTCAAAAGCTAGTATACTCCCATTTTATATTAACTTCTACTTTTAAGGATGCTGTTACTGTTTATGAGCATATCTCAGGAATGAAAGGACTTTAGCTGGTAGAATGGAGTAACATTTTTGTCTTCTTTTTTTCAACCCTCAGATTTTAAACTTTGAGAAGTGACTTAAACTAGTATTGTACTACTTGCAAATATTATTTATTTATTTAATGAGTTTGGTGCAGGGTCTCACTATGGAGCTTGGACTCGTAGTGATCATCCTGTTTTCAGCCTCCCCAGCACTGAGATTACAAGTGTGTGCCACTATGCTGTATCTCATTGACTGGCTCAGTGTGCCCAGGGACAGGGCTGGTGTGACATGTAGACCTGGGGTTTGCTTGCATAAGCAGGCACTTAGTCCGCTGAGCTATCTTGCCCGCTATGCTTGAAATAGTACTAAGTGAAAAGCGACTTACACTTAGAGAACTTTTCTTTATAAGATTTGATGTTTTAGAATGATTTTTAAGATAGTCAGCCTTCAACTGGCTGATCCTGTTAACAAAATGTTTTATGAAATGGTTTTACATCAAACTGTATTAGTAATTAATAGTTACATTAGAAACAGTATATATAAGCTATTCTTCCCTAGATGTTGCTGACAAAAATGTTTTTGACTGAAATTCTTCTGGATGTCACAGATGAAGAAATTTATTACATAGCCAAAGACACACATCGTAAAGCAACGAAAGGTATATGGTGGTTCTTCTTGATTTTGCTTTTTTTGGGGGGGAATTTTGGTTTCATTTCTCTTTTGGACTTTTTTGTTGTCCTTTGGATTACTATAATTTATTTAAACATCCTCTTGCATGTTTTAACTCTTGGGAAAGATTAGATTTGTAGGTACTATATTAGAACAACACAGATATTTTTATCTGACTTACCTGACAGCACAGATAAGTAGTCATGGTATTGTCTTAGAGTGTATTATAGAAGATTCCTGATGTTCAATCTATTTCACCTGATTTTTTTAAATAAATGCCATAGTATTGGTATTGCTTTTTGATTTCTAATACAGTTTGACAATGAATTTTGAATTAACCTTCAGACTTTCAGAGTTAAAATTCTTACAGAGGCAAATACTTTCCAGCTCTCCCGCATGATTTATAACACTTTAAAAGACATATTAAAACAAAAGTTATGTGCCGTAACTTGGAAACAGAAATACAGCTATACTGGTCAACATTTTTCCTCATTATAGACGATTTTCAGCTCACATCAGAATTATAATTTCAAAGCCAGACATGATACTGGTTTAAAATGAATGTTATGTTTTTAATGTTTCTTCTCTCCCCCAAAAAGCAGCAATAGTAGTAGATTTAACAATACCCCGTAGACTCTCATGACTATGAAATCGTGGCTATTTGTGTTAACATGTTGTTCCTGTTGTTGATGTGATACAAAGCTCCTGCAAAACAGCTGGCACAGTCCAGTGCACTGGCTTCCCTCACTGGACTCGGTAAGTGTTCTCCATACTTCTGAGAGGGCCTAGAGGGAAAGTCACACTTACTTTGTTTTTCTACATGCTCTGTTTTGAAATTGCACTATTCCTACTCAGTTTATAAAACCTGCATCTCAGGGGTATGCAAGGTTTATATATTTTTAACTAAAGCATTCACAGTGGGGCTCTTATAAATGTGATGGCTGATTCGTAGATTATTGGGGCAAATTGAATGGAGGATTTCATCATCAATGGCTCCAATGTGTATATTTTATATATATAAATTTTCATATGGATATATAGTCTGTACTTGATCTTACAGAAAGGCTTAGAAGTGATAGTTTGTATTTAACAGATCATAACTTAGCTATGACAGTGCCTGACCTCAATTTGAGAATTACTGCATACATGCTATAGGGATTTACTTACCCACTAATGGTTTTAATGGCTTTCATATGAATTGTGTTGTAGCAAGTCCAGTTTTAACAGGGGAGAGGGTTTATCTTACCACAGTGTAACAATAGTGATCTATTCATATTCATAATTTGGTATTTGCATGATAATATTATCAAGGCTCTTTAGCTTGAATTTGCCTTTTCCACATCCTCATTTCATAATAATTTTTGTAAGGGGCAAGATTGTAGGTAGAATAAAAATGCCTGTATGGTATTGTTATGATTACCATTTAGAGCACTTCAGGGTGGGGAGTAGTTTCGGTATCAACAGTGGTGAGTCATTATCACGATTACTTAATGGTGAGAACTATATGAAATAGTCCAGAAATAATAATGTAGTAAGTAGGTGACTATTGTCTGAGAGTTATTTAAACTCTGTAGGCATTTGAAAGTATACTTCTCCCCACCCTGAACCTACATTTTTTTCAGGAAAAGGCAATGAAAAAAAGAAATTAGCTTTCTTCTCAGACCATAAAAAGTTTTAATAGATCATGCAATGTTTTCATGTGGTGGACTAAGCTCTGTGTACACAGGTGGCCTGGGCGGTTATGGATCCGGAGACAGTGAAGATGAGCGGAGCGACAGAGGCTCTGAGTCCTCTGACACTGATGATGAGGAGTTACGGCACCGCATCCGGCAAAAACAGGAGGCTTTTTGGAGAAAAGAGAAGGAACAGCAGCTACTACATGATAAACAGATGGAAGGTATATCTTTGAGATTCTTTTTTTTGTCAAGTAGTACATATTTTTGTTTTGTTTTTGGTTTTTGAAAACAGGCTTTTGCTTTATAGTTTAGCCTGGTCTTGAACTCACTGTAGCCCAGGTTGGCCTTGAAATCTTGGTGGGCCTCCTGAGTGCTGAGATTCCAGGCATGTGGAACCACCCCTGGCTTTGTTTTATTTATTTATTTGTTTGTTTGTTTTTGTTATGGCTGGCTCACGAGGGTGGGACTGATGCAGCATGTGGTGCCGGGGATCAAACCACGGTCGTTGTGATTGCGTAAGCTTGCCTAAGCAAGAGCTTTAGACCACTGAGCCATCTCACTGGCCCCTGTTTTTTTTTTTTTTTTTTTTTTTTTTTTTTTTTTTTTTTTTTTTTTTTTTTTTTTTTTTTTTTTCCTTTTTTCTTTTTTAATCCAACCTAAACCTATCAGAGGACAGAGCTAAGGCTGGATAGTAAGTATGGTGGATTTGAAATCATTCACAATTTTCTTTTGTTTTAGGTGCCATTCATTCTGGAGGCTGTAAGCCCATCAATTTAATAGATTATTTTGAGTTCTTACTCAGTTTGTTGAAGTGAAATACTGACTTTTGAAATGGAGGAAATGCATTTATATGACAGATAAAGAGCTAGAATATTTAAGGATAAAGGCTACAAGTTTTCTTTTTATATTTAGTACAAGGTCTACAGGGTCTTACTATAGAGATTGAACTTAGAGTGATCCACCTCTGTTGAGCTTCCCAAGAGCTGGGATTACAAGTGTGTGTCCCAGGGGGAGGCTATAAGGTTTTTAATTAAACTGCTTTACATGGGTATAGCAGTTGTATACTAGGAAAATGAAAAAATAGTTAGAATTTCTGTTCTTAAAAAGTCTTGTTTGGGCAGCTTCAAATATAATTAAGAGTTAGCAGCTCAAGTCTCTGGTTTTACCTTTAAGTTGCTATAACTCAACAAAAGGGCACCCTTCCCTCCCCTGCACTTCTACACCCTGCTGCTCCCACTGCTCCCACTGCTCCGTTAAGTAGAGGCTAATTACAGTCACCGGATACTTGAAAGGTTGCTGGCCTGTTTCTTTTTTTTAATCTTTTGGAGACAGGGTCTCACTATGCAGTTAACGCTGGCCTTGAGCTCACTTTTGTAGCCCAGGCTGGTCTCGAACTTGCACCAATCCTCCTGCCTCAGCCTCCCGAGTGCTGGGATTACAGGAGTGAGCCACCACGCCCGCCCTGCTGGCCTGTTTTGAAATGTGCTGTGGGCAAAATACATACTAGATTTTGTATTTGGAAAAAGAGTATCTTACGTTTTTTGAAACATTTGTATTTTAAACTGATATTTTTGACATTATGCTAATAAAAAATTGAAATAAATCCACCTATTTTTTTGTTTGATTAATGTGCCTACTAGAAAATCTTGAATTGTGTGATTTGTACCCAAATTCTGTACCTTGTTATAGTCTAGTAGCTTAAAATGTAGTAGTGTGAGTTTTAAATTTTACTTTCATTTTTTTTTCTCTGTTTCAGAAGAAAAGCAACAGACAGAAAGGGTTACAAAAGAGATGAATGAATTTATTCACAAAGAGCAAAATAGCTTATCACATCTAGAAGCAAGAGAAGCAGATGGTGATGTGGTTAATGAAAAGAAAAGAACTACAAATGAAACGACATCCATTTTAGAACCAAAAAAAGACCATAAAGAAAAAGAGAAACAAGGAAGGAGTAGATCAGGAAGTTCTAGTAGTAGTTCTAGTAGCAATAGCAGAACTAGTAGTACCAGCAGTACTGTCTCTAGTTCTTCTTATAGTTCTAGCTCAGGTAGTAGTCACACTTCTTCTCGGTCTTCTTCTCCTAAAAGAAAAAAGAGACATAGTAGGAGCAGAACTCCTGCAATTAAAGCTAGACGTAGCCGGAGTCGAAGCTACTCTCGCAGAATTAAAATAGAGAGCAACAGGGCTAGGGTGAAGATTAGAGACAGGAGGAGATCTAATAGAAATAGCATTGAAAGAGAAAGAAGACGAAATCGGAGTCCTTCCCGAGAGAGACGTAGAAGTAGAAGTCGCTCAAGGGATAGACGAACCAATCGTTCCAGTCGCAGTAGGAGTCGAGATAGACGTAAAATTGAGGATCAACGTGGAAATCTTAGTGGGAGCAGTCATAAGCATAAAGGTGAGGCTAAAGAACAAGAGAGGAAAAAGGAGAGGAGTCGAAGTATAGATAAAGAAAGGAAAAAGAAAGAGAAAGAAAGGGAGCGTGAACAGGATAAAAGAAAAGAGAAACAAAAAAGGGAAGAAAAAGATTTTAAGTTCATTAGTCAGGATGATAGATTAAAGAGGAAAAGAGAAAGTGAAAGAACATTCTCCAGGAGTGGTTCTATATCTGTTAAAATCATAAGACATGATTGTAGACAAGATAGTAAGAAAAGTACTGCCAAAGACAGTAAAAAGCATTCAGGCTCTGATTCTAGTGGAAGGAGCAGTTCTGAATCTCCAGGAAGTAGCAAAGAAAAGAAGGCTAAGAAGCCTAAACATAGTCGATCGCGATCCATGGAGAAATCTCAAAGGTCTGGTAAGAAGGCAAGCCGCAAACACAAGTCTAAGTCCCGATCAAGGTAGTATACTTTTTAAAGTATTTTGTCTGATTTTTTTTAAATTGAATTTATTCAAAGTTGAAAGTGTCCTTTCTCTCTCTCTTTAATAAAAGTCAGTTTGGTACTTGATAAATGATCATAGTTTAAATAATGTTAGAAATCCTGTTTAATAGTATTTATTTAAAATTGCGGATTTTTAGTTTAAAATACATTTTTATTTTTAAATTTTGTCTTTTCCCTTTTTTTGCAGATCGACAACCCCTCCCCGTCGTAAGCACTGAGGAATGATGTGGCAAGCATGCCATGATGTTTTAAAAAATTCCATGAGTTTTAAGGGCTTGTCTCATTATAGAGGCACATTGTGGCTGTAGGTGAAACCAGAATTTTTTTTTTTTTAATCTGTAAATAGGTGTACTTTTTCCAAATGCTGCTCCAAGTTACTTAATAGGATTTCTTTGTATTACACTTTTTCAAAAAATAGTGCATAATAAGACTATAAACATGCCATTCTCTTTCAGCTGTAATGTTCTTAAACTTATTCTTGAATGTACTGTGATGTCAATAAAGCTCTTTAGTTCATTTTTGTTAAAACTCTTGCACCTTAATTTTATAATTTTAATCTAAGGAACATACTTTTTTAAAAAGGCAGCTGGAATTTTGTATAACAGGTTTTAAAGGTACGTCCTTCCACCTCCCACCCCCCCAAAAAATGGTTTTAACTTAAGTTTTAAAACAGTTTGTCAAAGTTTGTAAAATGTACCCATGGACTTTTGTCTAATTCCAACCCCTTTAAAGGGTGTGGAAGAGGGCCAGAAACAGACCTTTGGTTTTCACTTGGAAGCATTTGATCACCTTTCTAAACTTACTTTGGAAATTTTTCAATGTGTAAGATACGGTTCACGCTTGTAAAATGAAGTTGCTGGACTCAGTCGAGCCAGTGTACCAGTGTAGTTATTTGTAATGACCAAATGTGTTTGACTCTGAAAGTAAAGTCTGGACACTATATTTCACACCCACTTTATTTCACCCACTTCAGTTTTAGAGGTATGTTAAAACACCATGGGTTACTATAGATAGAGAACTTAAAATTCAGTATATTTATATTTTTAAAAGTATAATGTGACCTCAACCCAGTGGAGGAGTGCTGTGTTAGCAGGTTTGTCTGAATTACAGAACATTAAAATGGTCTGAGTTTGTCAGTTTCTAAAAATTTTAATCAGTGGGTGTTCCAATTTAAGGCACTCACAGTTTGAGTTATGGGGCTCTCCAGGCATTTTAGCTTTAGTGCTCAACTGCTATCAGGGTCCATTTTGGATGGTTATGCACTTATGCAGAGAAAGATCAGTCTTTCAAAACAAATGCTTTTATATTTTATTTTAAAAAGCAGGTCAGGACACAGAGACAGTTTTAAAGTATGCCTTCTTACCAGCAATAGTTCATTTTAAAAATAATGCCAGAAGTTTTGCCAAGATAAGTGTTTCCTCAAAATGAAGATAAAAATAGATTTGTATAGTGTGCTCTTGTACCTCTACGTAAGGTTCATTTTATGCATTTATCTAAAGGAAGTAAACTGTGAATAAATGCATGTTTACCAAAATGGCTGTTTACAGTGCATTTAGTTCTGATATTTATAAAGTTGACATTTCACAGAATAATTTTAAAATAGTTTGTAATTCTGTATGGTTTAGATCAGTCATACATGAAGATGAGAAAAATGTGCAATATTTTTTATGTAGGTAAGCTAACTGAAGTGTACCCAATTGAAGAATTATCTGATTATTTGTAATAGATAAGTTGTATAACATTTTCCTATCTTAAAATGTTTTTTAGATGAAACTTCAAGTAAATACTATTTTCAAAATAAAATTATACAGAAAAATTCTGCTGGCTATGATATACACATTTTTGGACAAAATATGAACTTAAGTCAAAAGTAGTATTTGACAGTTTTATCTACTCTGCCATGATTTGCAAGCTAAATCTATAGTTTGAAAATGATAACTGTGAATAGTAAATATCAGTGTTATAAACAGATAGTTGGGTTTTTCATATTTTATGGAAAATGAGAACATTCACCACTTCCTTGACTGACGTGTTCAGTTAGGTTATGTGAAATAGAGCTTCCATAATTTAGGACATGAATGCTAAGACGTATTTGTCAGTTTTTTCAAAAATGACAGGACGAAGAAATTCATACTTTTTTTTTTTGAGATAATCATTGGTCTGGATTGATCAATAAAATCTTTGAGATTCTCTTAAAAAATGTACCTAGTGTATTAATCATACTTGCTTTTTTGTTTTGTTTGTTTTTTTGTGGGACCAGGGTTCAAACTCACGACCTTGCACTTGCCCAGCAGGCACTTGTGCCTCGGAGCTATCTCCCCAGCCCCCATATTTGCTTTTGTGGTGGGGGGTAAACCACACCAGTAAAAGAGTAAAATGTAATTTGGAAAAGGTAATTCTAACATTTGTTTCAGACCCCCAAAATACGAATAAAGATTGGTGAGGAATTTCAGCATACTTGTATTCTGCCATTGTAAAATGAAATATGTTCTAGTTGGCAGTAACTATTTCTAATGGTGTGACACACAGGAGGTAAATTTTCCCAGTCTGTTTTTAGTTTTCATTATTTTATTTTCTGAAAGACATGAAGTGCAATAATGGTAGGTGAGTTCCTAAAATTTTATTTAGAGATTTTTACATCAGTGTTGTGTTCCAAAGGAATTATAATATTGCCTTATGGGTACCTTCACATTCCAACTTAGTTTTCCTGTGTAAAGTGCATTTTAATTTATTGAAATCTCTCAAATGTAACAAGTATAATTTAATGGAAGCAGGTAGATTTACTGGAGTGTTCTGGCTCTTCTAATTTGATGTGTTGGCCAGATCATTAAATTACTGAGTCTCAACTTCAGCAAAAGAATTAAATGGTCACTAAGGTGTTTGGTATTTGGCAGAACTTACATTCCTTAGTTTTTTTTTTTTTTTTTTAAACTGGGAATTTAAGTGCCGTGTACTTGCCAGGAAGGTCAAAGTTCTTAGTTTTAAATATCATTTGGGGGGGGGGCTGGGGAGATAGCTCCATGGCACAAGTGCCTGCCTGGCAGGTGTAAGGTTGTGAGTTCAAACTCCGGTCCCACCCAAGGAAAAAACAAAAACAAAAACTTTGAGCTGGGCGTGGTGGCTCATGCCTGTAATCTGAGCACTTGGGAGGCTGAGGCAGGAGGATCAGTGCGAGTTCAAGACCAGCCTGGGCTACAAAAGTGAGCTCAAGGCCAACCTGAACTGCATAGCCAGACCTTGTCTCAAAAAGACAAATAAATAAATACATACATAAATATCATTTGGTTGTCATCTGTGAGAACAAGAGCTTTTTAATATATATCACAGTCACCATAGGAAATTTTTACCTGTACATAATTTATCTTGGTTATTTTTCCCCGTCAACTCCCTCTCTTCCCTAATCTACAAAAGCTTTGTTTCCATTTTTCCTTTATGATCCCCCCCCCCTTTTTTCCCATTGGAACATTTTCTTCGTTTTCCAATACCTATCATAAGTTTTGGTCCTTATTTACACTTTTGTTTTCTTACACCAGAGAAATAGTGCATTTTATTAGCCTTAACACACGTGTGACATGAGTTAAACTTGTAACATAAAGGTTTATTGGGTATAATCTTCAATTTGCTTGTAAACATATTGCTTCATTCTGCCACATTCTCATTATGATAGTGTACAACTATGTTTTAATTACCAATTCATGTAGGAGTCTTTTTAAATAAGAAAATTCATTTTTAAGAGAAAACTGTTAAAGCATGAACTTTTTATACAAGTATAAAATTGTAAGTGGTAAGTAGGTGTTACAAGTTTTCTAGCAAGACCAATTTGTAGACTACGCCATGTTTATGGGTGAGACTGTACAAGTAGTTTGGAAAATGTCTCTAACAACAGCCTGCATTAAAGCCAACAACTTGAAAACTTAGAGTTACCCGTTTTATGTATCTGGGTCAAACTAGTTTTGGGAATTCAGAAAGCTTTTGCTTCCCATTAAAGTAAATCATTGGTTGTCTTTGTTCAACTAAAGATGTAGCGAAGGCTCTGAAGTCCAGTGGGATGCGGTACAAGAAAAGTACAGTATGTTTAAATAAAGGCCTTAACACTTCAATTATATTTGGACTTTTTCTTTGACTCTGTCACCCCGACGAATAACACATGGTTTCTGGTGGTGTTTCTTTGGTAGAGTTTTGTTTGTGCAGAAATGGTCATGTAGCCGGGCGTGGTGGCGCACGCCTGTAATCCCAGCACTTGGGAGGCTGAGGCAGGAGGATCGCTGCGAGTTCGAGACCAGCCTGGGCTACAAAAGTGAGCTCAAAGCCAGCCTGAACTGCACAGTGAGACCCTGTCTCAAAAAGCCAAAAAAAAAAAAAAAAAAAAAAAAAAAAGAAATGGTCATGTATCTAAGGGGAAGTGTGTATTAGAAGGCTCTGAAGACACACAAAAGGTTGTACCCACTCTTGGGGGAAAGGCGAGTATTTTAGGTCAGGAGAAGGGTGAAAGATTATTA
Organism: Myocastor coypus; assembly: GCA_004027025.1. NCBI lineage: Eukaryota > Metazoa > Chordata > Mammalia > Rodentia > Myocastoridae > Myocastor > Myocastor coypus. Next base: position 40,395 of record PVJA010005823.1, on the reverse strand, counting down.
GAGTACTGAAACATTACTAATTTATAGAACTCTTTGGGGCTGGGGAGGTAAGATAGCTCAGAATAAGCACTTGCCTGCAAGCGCAGGATCCTGAGTTCATTCCCCACATACTGCAAAAAAAAAAAAAAAAAAAGCAACAAAAACTTAACTATATGATTCTGCCTGTTGAAAATAGAATCTTTAATGTTGGAAATTTATTCTTGCCCAAGGGAAGACATACTGTACATTCAGGGGTAAAATGGACATACTGTACATTCAGGGGTAAAATGGACATAGCTGTAGCACTAAACAAGGTTTGCCCAGACAGCTGAAAGTCGAGCTTCTCCCATCTCTTATAGTTTGCTCGTCTTAAAAGAAACAGCTCTACCCTGAGAAATGCTTCCATTCTTTTATAATTTTAAGCTGTAGAAGCTTCTGTGAGGATAAATATCCTTGGGGAGACGTTAAAAGGATAAAGACGTTGAATAATGATGAGGTTAGAGGTCATGAGAATTAGGCAGAAGGGAGAATACAGCGTTAGAACATTTAATCGTTTTGTTAACGGTGATCCAATCATGCAAGTCGGCTGAAGAGGGCGCGAGTGAGTCTCGGAACCTTTCTGTTGAGGCTATTTTGCGAGAGGGACCGGAAAAAGTGCGACCCTTTGCCACGATGTGGGGAGGCCGAAAGTTGAGCTGCTCCGGGGCTCACCTTTTACGGGTTCTCCGGTCTGGATGGCGAGCCCGGGGAGCCGAGCGACCTCGCTTAGCCTCGCGGGCGGGTGAGTGGCGCGCGAAAGTCCCTTGCCTGCAGCGTGACCTCTGCGCGGGAGCGGTGCGGGGCCCCGGACACCCGCCGGCGCGCTGCTTGTGGCGCTGGCCCTCGTCTCTGCCCACAGGGCCGGTTCGCGTCGGCGGAGCGCTGCGACCCCGGGCTCGGTCTGACGCGTCCTCTCGGCCGGCCGGGCAGGAAACACGCCCGTGGGTCTCCTGTGATTCGCGGCGTTGGCTCTGTTTTGCATGCGTGTGTCCTGTTGTCTTTTTCCAGAAAGAATTTAACGGCAGTTGTGTTACTTTTGATTAATATAGCACAAGGCCGTGTGAGTATGGCAAAGAAGATAACTGCGTGTAACACGCATAACAACGAAGTGTCTTAGGACACGGGGAAGGGCCCTGGAATTTTAGAAGGAATGACACTTTAAAAGTCTCTTTAAAATAGAGTATCAGGATAGAAGCTGGGCGTGGTAATGTATACCGGTAATCTCAGCACTTGGGAGGATGCAGGATTGCTACGAGTTCCAGGCCAGCCTCGACCTTATAATGAGCTCCTGTGTCAGAAAACAAAACACAAAAACGTAATATTGGGATAGAACTAAGATCAAGACATAGCAAGCCAAAAAAAAAAAGAAAGAAAGACTTCACCGTATGAAGAGTTGAGTAGTTAGTACTCTCAGTGAAGAAATGCACAGCCAATAAAGTTTGAATTCATTGCTGTGTACGTGGAAAATGTTCAAGATATCGTTTTACGAAAATAAGATAGAAGTCATTATATATTATAAACTTAGTGATTTAGTTTAAGATACAAATTTTAGCCAGTAAACTACAATAGAGCTGTTGGTTTTTTTTTTAATCATTTTATCGTCCTTTTTTCCATTTTGTAAATGTGTTTTATAATCAGAAATGTAGAAAAATAACAAACGTTAAAACTACTAGAAGAAGAAGCTAATCTAGGTGTGTAACCAGGGAAATTTTAATTGTCTTGAAGGAGCTGGGTCACGTTAGAAGCAGTTGGAAAAACGAGCTAGATGGAAAATTTGAGGTTTGTGACAACAATGTCCCTTGAAAGTGAAGTGTGCAGTTGGAAAACAGGCGCCAAGGGCCAGGACTGGGAGGGGACGCGACAGAATCTTTTATGCCATAACATGTTGGTGAAAAGCCACACCCGCCCCCCGAGATAGGCTTTATCCCAAGCACTGGAAATTATTGGAGGAGTGACGTGATCAGGCCTCAACTGGGCATCTATGTAGAAAAGGGTTGGAACCAGGCGGGCCTGGGATTCAAGATATTACCTGAGGATTGCTGAAACAAAGCATCACGCTAGAAGTCTCTGCCTTCTCTTGTTCTCTGCCAGTATGATGCTGTTAGGTGCTGAGTAAATCATGTAAGTAAATTAAAATTTCCTCCACTCCTTAGAATTTTAGATGCCAGGATTCATTAGAAAAGAATTGGTAGTATTGTTTATTAATATAAATTCAAGGGAAGTACTCTTCTAGAAATAGAGGTCAGAGGAAGGTCAGGGTTTTCATTGAGGGCAAGTATTAAGATCTCTGAGCCTCGATCTCATAATAATAATATATATATGCTTATCCATGTATCCATTTATTCATTTATGGCTCAGCTTGCCCCCAAGGGGCATGTGGTGCTGGGGATCCAACCTTGTTTGCTGTGCTTTGCCTAAGTTTGCCTAATCAGGTGTTTTAGACCACTGGACTATGTACTTGCCAGCCCTATATTTTTATTATTTTGTATTTTAGTAAGGGTTTGCGCAGGTTCAGGGTCTTACTACATAGATTGGGCTTACAGTGATCCACCTGTGTTGAGCCTTTCACCACGCCCAGTCTCAACTTCTCAGTGTGCCCCAGGGGTGGGGCTGTCTATATTTTTAAAATTATGTTTCATTTAAGAAAATAAATTATATCTTACTTACCTACCTAGATGAGGTGATATTTGAAGTGAGTTAAAAAGCAGGCCTCATACTGTTGGTGAAAGAGGGAATAACATGAGCAAAAAGCTTAGAAGCATAAGCTTTTTAGAAAAACTCTGGAATGAGTGTAACTTAGACTCTCTGGGTAGACTATGAAACAAAGAGCTCAAAATAAAAATGTGCAGACCACAAAAAAGACAAAACAGGAAATGAAAACGTTCATTATACTTAAAAGATGGATGCTTGGGGCTGGGGAGATAGCTCCTCGGTCGAAGTGCCTGCCTTAGCAAGTGCAAGGTAGTGCAGCGTGGAGTGCCAGTCCCAGAACTGGGCATGGTGGTTCATGCCTGTAGTCTCAGTGCTGGGGAGCCTGAGGGTGGAAGATCACTACAAGTCCGAACAGTGTAGTGAGACCCTTTATCAACCAATAAAGATTAAAGAAAAAAAAATAGAGCCTGGGATATAGCTCAGCAGTATAAGTGCCAGCCTGATGAGCACAGGGTCCTGAGTCTTGAGTTCATCCCTGATACAGAAATAAATATATTTTTATTTCATTATTTATTTTAATAAAGATGGATACTTGACTTCACCTATGATAAGATACAATAATGTATCATTTTCATTAATTGGATTAGAAAAGATAGAACATTTGATTCACATGTGAGTGCTGTGTGGGGAAACCAGGCGCTAGACTGTTACATTAACCAGTGGATTGTAAGTTCAAACAGTGGATATGGTTCAATGACATGGTACCTGCCTGGCATGCTTGAGGTCCTGAGTTTGATTTCTGGTACCAAAACAAAAGTGGTAAATTGGCTCAATATGTATGGGTGGCAGTTACTAATTTATAGATGTGCATGCACTTTGTAAATCTTTGGATTCTACCTATAAGTACTCTCAGACACATAGGAAATTATCTAATTCAGTTACATGGTTTTGCTAATGGTCATAAAGGAGAAATAGCCTAAATGCTTATTAATTGAGAACTGTTTACATAAATTATGGTATGACTAGCTACAGAGTTTGCCAAGGAAATATATACACCTATCAAGATTGCTGTATTAATCCCTAGAAACAAATGGCTTCCACTTTGAATACCCCTTGTAATTGTATAGGCCAAAGGTAACTTGCACTAATCTCATAATGTCTCAATAAATTAAATATTAAAATATCTACAGAAGTTTTATTTTCCTGAGCATGTATTTCTTGACAGACTGTATGTAGTAAATTACTGTGAATCCTCTAATTTCAGAAACCTCTCCTTTTTTTGATCTAAGGTATCAGTTAGGTTGTTTTTTATATTTGCACTTTATTGTTCTTTACACATTACATATGCAGCACATTTTCTAAGTAAGAATACTTTTCAAGTTTGTGTGTGCCATTATTATATAGCTGAATCTAGACAACTTGTACAGCATCTGTGTCATGGTGCTCTGGCTGAGTGGTGCTCCCCTCTACCTCTCTATCTTTCTTCTGCTCATTCATATTATTTGTCTTAGCTTATGCTGTGTGTACAGTGTTTACATTAATTGCAGTTCCAAGGTTCCTGTGTGCAACACATCTTTATTCCTCTCATTTCCTATGCCCTCCTCATCCCTTAGTTGTGTTCCCTGGAGCCACATCCCTTGGTGGTAGAGGTCTAACTTTATTTGGAACTGTTGAAATGCTTTGCAATGTTAAATGGCCCTACCATTTAACACTCCCACTAGCAATGAGTAATTTTTATATTTTAAGGTTTTTTTTTTTTAGCTTTTTTGTTGGTGGTAGTTTTTTGTGAATTTGTTTTTGTTCTTGCAGTGGTAGGGATTTAACGTAGAGCATCATGAGTATTATGCAGGTGCTGTGCTATGAAGCTATGTCCCAGCCCTAATTTTAGTAATTTTGATAAGTATATAGTACCGATGTTATGGTTTATGTCTAGTTGTCCCCCCAAAGCCTCATGGAGTCATTGGGCGGGGACTGTTAGAGTTTGAGACTTGATCCATGATCCCTGGGATTATAGGTTTTCGTACTGATGGGATTATGGGTGGAAGTACTTCCGGGATTATGGGTGTAGCCTAGGGCGGGAGCTAAGGCGGAGAGCCTGAATGTAATATAAAGAGAGACAGAGAGACAGACTGGAGCTCGAGCTGGTGCTGCTGCTCTGCTGCCCTGATTGACTGGCTGCCTCTGCTGCCATTTTGTTGCTGTTCCGCCGCCATGAACTGGATGCTCTCTGCCCTGCTCCACTCAGCCTTGGGCGAGCCGAATATGGACTGAAACCTCCACAAACTGTGAGCTAAAAAAACCTTTCCTTCCCTCATTTTGAGTGTTGGGTATTTGTTCCAGCAACGAGCAAAAAAGTAACTAAAACAACCGACTCAGTGTAACTTTCACTTGTGTTATCCTGTTTACTATCAAATCTTTTTATATGTATATTTGTATCTTAGAGGCCTTTTCAATGACGTGTCCATGCTTTTAAATACTCATTTTATAATTCTTACAGTCCTTTTTATAATTGGAATATATATATATATATGTATATATAAATATGTTTTTATTTTTATTTTTTAATGTATTTGGGACAAGGTCTACAGGGTATCTATGAGATTGGACTGGTAGTGATTTTCCTGTTTTCAGTCTCCCAAGCACTGGGATTACAGGTGTGTACCACAATGAAAGTTACTGGGCTTTTTTTTTTTTTTTTTTTTTGTCTTTTTGAGACAGGGTCTCGCTATGCAGTTGAGGCTGGTCCTGAGCTCACTTTTGTAGCCCAGGCTGGTCTCGAACTTGCACCAATCCTCCTGCCTCAGCCTCCCGAGTGCTGGGATTACAGGCGTGAGCCACCACGCCCGGCTAGGGCTTTTTTTTTTTTTTTTTAATTTTATGTATTTGGTACAGGCTCTCACTGTACAGCTTCAAGTCAGTGAGTGATGCTCCTGTTTCAGCCTCCCCAATGCTGGGATTATAGGTGTGTACCACCATACCTAGTCTCAGTGGCCCAATCAGTGTGCCCAGGGCTGGGGCCCACATGACATACAGTGCCCGGATTCAACCCAAGTCCTTGTCCTTGTCTATACAGGCTCTTAGACCACTGAGCTATCTCCTTGGCTTTTGTTTGTTTGTTTTTGAGCAGAATAGGTTTATTTGGGGGAAAGAAAGCTCCTGTCTGAGAGAGGAACAGGAGGGAGGCCCTGAGCAGTTGTCACCTGTTTTATTACATTTTTAAAAATGTATTTAGTACAGGGCTTACAGGGTCTCACAGCATAGGTCTAGTGATCCTCTTGTTTGCAAACTCCCAAGAGCTGAGATTACAGGCCCAGTCCCATTTGTCTCCCCAGTGGGGCAGGGCTGGCACAGCACACCAGAATCGAACTGGCCCCAGTGTCTCCCCAAGCAGGTGCTTTAATCCACTGAGCTATCTGGCTGGCCTTGGGCTTTTTGTTTATTTTTAAATTTTATTTATTTATTTTTTCTTGTTTCAGAACTTTTGTTTATTTATTTATTTTTATGGCCGGCTCAGCCTGCCCTGAGGGCAGGGCTGGTGCAGCATGTGGTGCCGGGGATCGAACCTCGGTCCCTGCAGCCGCCTAAGCAGGCGCTTTAGACCACTGAGCCATCCTGCCAGGCCCCTAGGGCTTTTTATTGTTAAGCTTAAAACTTGACTTATATTCTGGACATAAATTTTTTCTTTTTCCAATGTATTTGGTTGTTACAGGGACTAACTATGGACGCATCTCAGACTTCTGGTGATCTTCCTGCTTTCAACCACTCCTGGGATCTGTGACTGGCTCAGCCCACCTTGGGGGCGGGGCTGGCACAGCCTGTAGACCCGGAGGCACTTGCCCAAGCAGGCACTTTAGTCCACTGGATTTACTCACCGGCCCCTGTCAGAAGTCTTTCACAATTTTTTTGTTCCAGACTGTGACAAGTCTTCTTTTTTCTTACTAGAGATTTTAATTTTTATTCAATTTTTTACTTTTATGTATTGTGCTTTCAGTGTTATAAAAAATCTGTACCTAATGGGACAATCATGAAGGTTGTTCCTAGTATTTCTTCTAGGTTTTATAGTTTTGTGCTTGCCTTTAGATCATTAATTCATCTTTAAGTTCATTTTTTTTAAAGAATTTTTTATTTTATTTATTTATTTTCTTGTTTCAGAACCTTTGTTTGTTTATTCACTCATTTTTATGGCCGGCTCAGCATGTGGTGCTGGGGATCGAACCGCGGTCCCTGAAGCCGCCCAAGCTTTCCCAGGCAGGCGCTTTAGACCACTGAGCCATCGCGCCAGGCCCTAAGTTCATTTTTATGTAAGATGTGAGATTCATGTTGAAGTTTTCTTTTTTGCCTATAATGTACATTAGTTTCAACACCATTCATTGAAAAGAGGATCCTTCCTCCACTGAATTGCTTTTGTATCATTTTAAAACAGTCAGTTAAAAGGCTGGCCAGATAGCTCAGCAGACTAAAGCTCCTGCTTAAGCAAAGTGCAGCACCGGTGTTGAATCCTGGGCCTGCTGTGCTGGCCCCGCCCCCAGGGTGCGCTGAGACATCAATTGAGATGGGTCCTGATGACAGGAGCCTATAATCCCAGCACTTGGGAGGCTGAAAACAGGAGAATCTAGACCCTGTACTAAATACATTAATAAAAAGAAAAGAAAAAAAAAATCAGTTAAGTGTGCTTGTGTTAGTCTAATGTTAGATTTTTTTGCTTCATTGATCTATGTGTCTGTTCTTCTAATACCACATTACCTTGACTGACTGACTTTCTAGTAAGAGTTAAAAGTGTGTAGTATCCTACCTTTGCTTCTCAGGTGCTGGAATTACTACTTTCATCCCTGGACAGTTTTAATTACTTTCTTTCCATTCTGTATGTATCTTCCTTTTCTTGCCTTTTTGCTCTTAATAAAGCTTGCAGGACTATATTTCACTAAGAGTAATGAGAATGAGCTGGCTTGGTTCATCTATTAAGGAAGCTGAGGCAAAAAGATTACAAGTGTGAGGCCAGTTCTGGTAGCTTGGCAAGACTTTGTTTCAGAATTTTTTTTTTTTTTTTTGTTTTGTTTTTTAAGGCTAGGGATTTAGCTCAGTGGCATTGGGCTTGCTGTGTATGTATAGAGCTGTGGGCTCAATCCAGTCCAGAGAAACAGCACTTCTGATGATGAGCCTGCCTATTTTGTTCCTAATGTTAGGAGAAACATGCTTAATCCTTCACCACAAGATGCTGTGTGAGGAGTAGTGCTTTTGTAGATGTTTTGTAAAGTAAGTGCCTATTTTTAGTTTGGTGAGAATTTTTAAATCACTTAGGGTTCTAGAGATGGATTAAGTGGGATGCTCCGTCTTCACATACCAGTATGATTTTTCTTTTTTTGTTAATGTGGTTGACTATTGATCAGTTATCTAATATTGAAATAATACTACGTGGCTGGATTGAATCCCACTTGTTTTTGCTTTATTATTCTTTTTGCGTATTATGAAATTGTATTTACGATTTTTTTTTTTTTTTTGTCTTTTAGAGACAAAAAGGTTTTGTTATGCAGTTCAGGCTAGCCTTAAGCTCACTCTTGTAGCCCAGGCTGGTCTCAAACACATCAATTCTCCTGCCTCAGCCTCCCAAGTGCTGGGATTACAGGCGTGCACCACCATGCCCGGCTGTATTCACAATTGTTTTTGGTGGGACCAGGGTTCGAACTCATGACCTTGCACTTGCCAGGCAGGCACTTGTGCCACGGGGCTATCTCCCAGCCCCTGTGTTTATGAATATTGATTGAGAATTTTTGTTTGTGGGAGAAATTGTTCTGTGGTCTTCTTTGATGTACTGTCTTTTTTTTTTTAGGGTCTCACTACTGAGTTATAGTGATCCTCCTGTTTGTACCTCCCAAGGGCTGGGATTACAGACGTGCACCACCATGCCCAATATCGCCGGCTCAGCAGGCTCTAGAGCGGGGCAGGCGCGGCACGAGGGGCCAGGAACCGAACCCTAGCCCCTGCGCTTCCTCTAAGCAAGTGCTAAATCCTCTGAGCTATACCGCCGGCCCTAATGATGTACTATCTTTGTTTTTCACATCAGATCAACAAGGATCTCATAAAATGGGTTGGGAAGTATTTGTTATGGTTGTTATTTCTTCTGTAAATGCTTAGTAGAGTTAACAAGTGAAACTGTTTGAGTCTAAAAACATACTTTATAGAAAACTTTTAAGTATGAATTGAGGGTTTTTTTTTGTAGTTATGTGATTATACAGGCAGATTTACCTTGTATGAGTTTTGTTTGTGATTTTCACGGGATTAGTCCATTCTGTCCAAATTATAAAATTTTGGTGTGTAGAGCTGTATATAGTATTTCCTAATCAACTTTTAAAAAATATTTTAATTTTTTAAAATTTAATTTATTTTTATTTTTTTATTTTTTTATTTTTTTAGCGAAGGGTCTATAGTCTGTAGGGTCTCAGGGGCTGGGGAGATAGCTCCATGGCACAAGTGCCTGGCTGGCAAATGCAAGGTTGTGAGTTCAAACCCTGGTCCCTCAAAACAAAACAAAACAAAACAAAACAAAAAGTGTGTATAAACGTATAAATACCTACATAGCAATTGTTTAAAAAAATAAAATAAAATAAAAATAGGGAGCTGGGGAGATAGCTCCGAGGCACAAGTGCCTGCTGGGCGAGTGCAAGGTCGTGAGTTTGAACCCTGGTCCCACCAAAAAAAAAAAAAAAATAAATAAATAAAAATTAAAAAAAAAAAAAAATCTAGGGTCTCACCCCTAGATTGGACTTGTAGTGATCCACCTATTTCAGCCTCCCAAGAGCTGGATTTACAGGTGGGTGCCACCATACCCGGTCTCAGTTACCCTCTCAGTGCAGTCCAGGGGTGGGGCCTGCACAGTGGGCCAGGGATAAGACAGGCTCATGCTCCTGCTTGCAGGCGCTTTAATCTTCTGAGCTATTTAGCCCACCCTCCTTCATCAGCTTTTTGATCTCTGCCAGTCAGGGCTGTACTGATATACCCTCTTTAGTTCCTGATAGTAATCATTTAAGTCATTTTGTTAGTCTTGCTGGAGGTTTATCAATTTTATTGATCTTAGCTATGAATTAACTTTATTACTAATATTACTTTTAAAATATATCGTCTTTTTGCCAAGGCCAGTTAAGGCTCCTGAGGTGCCTTTTGGGTCCATACACAGAGCCTCTTAGCTCTGGGGCCATCTGCTAGGATAGATCATGATCTTATTTGATTGGTTATATGGCTCCCCTTGGAAGGGTGGGAGACTTTTCCATTTCTGGTGACCCCTCTTTTAGCACATTGAGCACTGATTGGTTCTTGTCCTCTAGGATCTTGCAGTGTCCCAGCTCCAGAGGTTGGGTTGCAGTGGCAAGCAGGAGCACTAAAATGACACCCAGAATTTGGAAGCAGATTTATTTTATGGCAACGGGCATTGATCGGGATCATTCCCAGAATATCAGGCCCTGATCTCTGGTGGTTGAGAGCTCAAGTTGGGTAAGCAAGCTGCAAGGCAGAGGCAGAATGGTTTGTCAGTTGGGTATTGGTTTATCACAGTGACCAGCTGTTCCTATGGGACAGGACCAGCTGGAAATAGAATAGGAACCATTACTTGAGCAGCTAAGAAACTGAAGTATACTGGGGGGGGGGGGCGTTTTCTGTTATGAGTAAATCCCTGAACTTGTAGGGTCTTTTTAGATGAGTCCTCGGTCCTTGTTGAGCGTGGAGATCCAGGGCCAAATTATTGGCTCTTCCTTTAGACCAGCTGTTCTTCTTTAGCTTTGGTCTCTAAGCTGCAGTAGTTTAAACTGTGGAGGAGGGTCAGTTCCACCAGTAGTGGAGTGCGAGAGTTGGTGTATCATCTTATCTGAAATATAAAGATAGCCAGAGAAAACTGTCTGTTTCTCTTACCAATTGTGGTTGTCTTACAAATAAAATTATTATAGGACATTAACAGTTAATGTTTAAAGAGTTTTACAGGGCAAAGTTGAAATCAAGACCAAACATAGCATTTTAGCATAACTATCAACAACATTATATAGGAGTATTTAGAGGGGTAAGTTAGAATACATATACTCCTTGCTTAGTGACCTGTTTGCTTATAATTTCAACTTACAACCTGGTGCTCGTATTTTTTTTAAAGAGAAAAAAATAAAGTAAAATTTCAAAATAAGACAGTAGGAGGGTAATGGTGGTTAAGAATTGCTATCTTTAAAGTTGTTACTCAGAGTATAAGGTATAGTGACTTAACTGTCCAAATAATATTAGCATAAACTTTTCAGTGCACTAAAAGAAGTTAGTAGGATAGCTATCTACTATTTTTTATATAGTTCTATACATTTTGTCTATAGAACCTCGATGTCTTTTGGTACAGTATGCTTTGTTTATGTGGTGCTGTGTTTTTCACTAATTGTACTGTATAGCACAGTACTATAGTTTTATGCATTTCTTTGTTCTGAGTATTGTAATATATACAATGCTGTTCCTCACTTAGTGACCAGTTCATGTGACAAGCTAATCATGGAAACTAACTTAGTCCTTAGATGAGGAATGTCTACATGCAGTCAGAGAGGGATTGGGGCCCGGAGGACAGCAGCAGAGAAGATAAAACACAGATTGTGGCTAGAAGCCAATCTGAGGAGAGCCCAGGCCTCTGGATAAAGTAAAAATAGCCAGGCTTCCAACCCTTTCTCAAGACAAGCCACACCTTACAGTTATACTATAATTAACATCGCCTGGTCCAGATAGGCATCAGAAGCATAGGTGGCTAACCAGAACATCTGGGCCTTTGCTTTCTCCTCTCTACTTTTTGGAATTCTTTTGTTCTTTCCATATGTCCTTACTTCATGACTTGTTTCCTTATTGTATCACTATTAGCTAAGCAGCCATACCTATAATCCTATAGGTTGATTATAGTTTGACCTACATTGTAATTTTGTAGTAAAATTATTCTCCACAAAAAGCTTCAGTGGCAGTCCACTTTTGAACCCCTCGTATTTCTCAGAAGCTTTGTATCAAGAAACCTTTCCTTCTTAGAGGGAGAGGGAGAGGGAGAGGGAGAGGGAGAGGGAGAGAGAGAGAGAGAGAGAGAGAGAGAGAGAGAGAGAGAGAGAGTTGCTGAGGATTGAAATTTTAATAAGTTTATACTATCAGGCTAGGGAGATAGCTTGACTGAAAATGCAAGGACCCAAGTTCAATCTCTGATACCGCGTGCTGTGCTTGCCTGGCACAACCGTGCTGTCCTGAAACCAGGTATGGTGGTACACGCCTGTAATCCCAGCACTAGTCAGGCTGATACAGGGGGATCACTATGAGTCTGAACTGCATAGTGAGACCCTGTGTGTAATAATTTTTTTTAAAAGTTTGTAGCATGAGCTGCACTGACAGAGGATATATTTATTTTTGTCTATTTATTTTTTTATATATTTGATGCAGGGTCTCATGGTAATTCTCCTGTTTTTAGCCTTCCCAGTGCTGGGATTACAGGCGTGTGTCACCAGGCCAGGTCTTGTTGGCTGGCTCAGCTCAGGACATTGCAGCATGGCTAAGCAGTCGTTTAGTCCCCAGAGTTATCTTACCGGCCCTAAAGGACATCTTTAGATGTCTTGTAAGCTTAGGAAAAAGTGTTACTGTTCACAAATAGACTTGTTACTCAATATATAAATGTAACTTATGTATACAGTAACATTTAATCAAAACCAGTAGACATAGATCAAGTTTGAAATAGGACCAAATTTAAAGGCAGGCCAACAATTTGGATCATACTGTATGCTTAAGATGTAAATGTAATGTTGTAAAAAGACATAAAGAATTTATTATTTTATACATAATACACTTATGTAGTCTCAACTATAAATTTAACTTTAAAGTTTAGACTCATAGCATATTTTTTTTTTGTCTTTTTTTTGAGACAGGGTCTTGCTATGCAGTTGGGGCTGGCCTTGAGGTCACTTTTGTCGCCCAGGCTGGTCTTGAACTCACACCAATCCTCCTGCCTCAGCCTCCCGAGTGCTGGGATTACAGGCGTGAACCACCACGCCCGGCTCATATTTTGCTTTTTTGATGTATATGTCTATCTCTAGTACTGTTATGTAGGTCATGCTATAAACTAATTGTTCATTTAACTGTTTATAAACTGATGATTGAAAATATTTTATAAGTCAACATTTAAATAATTTATGTTTTAAAACTCAGTATCGTTATTGTTATTACTATTATTTAAACTCAGTATCTTAAGTGACTCAAAGTATAACAATGATAAACATAGGAAGTTATCTTAATGAAATATAGAACCCTTTGTTTATCATCTAGTTTTATAAGTTTAATCAATAATACATTTAATGAGTCCTTCAGTCCTTGCATTTGCCAATACATTTAATACCTTAAGAAAACTTTGTTGCTTTACACATATAAAACATATCAGCTGGGTGGCCCTTAGCAATTTATACAAATTCCTCCCCTATAAAATAAGAAATAAGGGGCCCAGCGGGATGGCTCAGTGGTCTAAAAGTGCCTGCTTGGGAAAGCTTAGGCAGCTTCAGGGACCTCGGTTCGATCCCCAGCACCACATGCTGCACCAACCCTGCCCTTGGGGCGGGCTGATTCGGCCATAAAAATGAGTGAATAAACAAACAATGGTTCTGAAACAAGAAAATAAATAAATTTTTAAAAAATAAAATAAATAATTCTAGTTCACTGTACAGAGAAAATAAGGATGTGTTCATACAAGCATGTCCACTAATAAATACACATATATAATGCAAAAAATGTTATCATCTCAACTATAGCTAAGTTATAAATTATAATAATTTAGTATAATTCTGATGAAAACCAGAGAACATACCTATCTTTGGAGAAAACTAAAGTAAATTGGTTCAGGCAGCTGCTTTTATAGTTACAGAAGAGAGTTTTATCCAGGAGTTCTGTCTAATGAATGAATGAAATACCTATGTATCTATCTATCTATCTATGTATCTATCTATCTATCTGTCTATCATCTGTCTATTTATCTATCTGTCTTTTTTTTTTTTACACTGCATTAAGGACAGTTTATTGTTTTTATGTACAGATGTACAGAAAACTCGAGAGTACACTTAGCCCAGCTTAGTGGCCAGCTCTTTAGCCTTTGCTTTCTCCAGCTTGGCAATACGGGCCACAGATTTTGGACCCAGAACATTGCCTCCCCAGTGACGTCGGATCTCATCATATCTGTCATTGTAGTTGGTACTGATGACCTCCACCAGCTTAGCCAGCGCGCCTTTGTCTTCTGAGTTGACTTGCATGAAGGCAACAGTGGTACAGGTCTTCCTGTGGACCAGACGCCCCAGCCTGGCCTTCCCCTTGATGATGCAGTAGGGGACCACCATCTTGCGACACAGGGCAGGCAGGAACACCACCAGCTCAATGGGGTCCATATCGTGCACAATCATCACAAGTTGAGCTTTCTTGTTCTCTACCAGAGTGGTAACGGTGTTGACACCTGCTCTGAGGACCGGGGGCCTCTTAGTGGGAGCATCCCCTTTGCCAGCAGCTTTCTTCTCTGCCCGGGCCAACAGCCTCTGCTTCTTCTCTTGCTTGGTCTCTGGTCTGTACTTGTGTGTAAGCTTAAGCAGCTGGGTAGCTGTTTGGCGGTCCAAGGCCTGGGTGAACTGGTTAATCGCAGGAGGCACCTTCAGCCGCTTGTACAGGATGGCCCTCTGTCGCTGGAGCCGGATGTGGCAGGGCCATTTCACAAAGCGGGTGAGGTCTCTCTTGGGCTGGATGTCCTGTCCAATGCCAAAATTCTTCGGCCTCTTCTCGAACAGGGGATTTACCCCTTCTTGTCCTCCTGCTTCTTCACGACAGCAGGGGCCGGGGCCACCTTCTTGCCTTTGGCCTTCTTTCCTTTCGGCATGTTGGCGGGCTGACTATCTGTCTATCTTTAACAAAGATACTACTCTGTGTGTGGGGGGGATGCTGGGAAGATATCTCAGGGTCACAAATGCCTGCCTGGCAAGTACAAGGTCCTGAGTTCATGGTTCTGGGGGGGAAAGAAAAACTACTCTTGGGGCTGGGGATTTGGCTCAGTAGTAGAATGCTTGCCTAGCATGCTAGAAGCCCTGGGTTCAGTCCTTGACACCAAAAACCAAAAATAAGGCTCCCCTAAAAAAAAAAAATCCAAAATATTCTTATATGCAGAAAACAATAGACATATTTATAAAACACATTTTTAAAATGCTATCTTTTAAAATGTTTATTTTATTTAGTTTGTATAAGGTCTTGCTACACAGGTCAGTCTCATAGTGATCCACGTGTCTCAGCCTCCCCAGTGGTGGGATTACAGACGTGCACCACCACACCTGGTTTTAGAGCTAGCACTGCACACCTGGGGTTCTGAGATTTGGGTCCAGCATGGCAGGAAGTACTAGGGATCAGACTTGAGTCCTTGCATTTGCCAGACAGGCATTTACAACACTGAGCGATCTCCCCAGCCCTAAAATACTATGTTGATTGGCTGACAACCTCGATGAGAGCATGTTACCAACTTCAAAAACACCTTTGTCTTTATTTAATTAATTAATTAATTTATTTATCTTATTATTTTATTTTATTTTATTTCTTTTGTTGGTACCAGGGGTCAAACTCAGGACCTTACACTGCCAGGCAAGCACTTATTCCATTAAGTTACCTCCCCAGTCTTTGTCTTTATTTTATTTTATTTAATTTATTTCTTTTTTTTTAGAATTATTTTATTTATTTATTTTTTTTCTTGTTTCAGAACTTTTGTTTGTTTATTTATTTATTTATTTATTTTTTGTCTTTTTGAGACAGGGTCTCGCTATGCAGTTGAGGCTGGTCCTGCACTCACTTTTGTAGCCCAGGCTGGTCTCGAACTCGCACCAATCCTCCTGCCTCAGCCTCCCGAGTGCTGGGATTACAGGCGTGAGCCACCACGCCCGGCTTGTTTATTTATTTTTAAGGCCAGCTCAGCCTGCCCCGAGGGCAGGGCTGGCGCAGCGTGTGGTGCCAGGGATCAAACCGCGGTCCTTGCAGCCGCCCAAGCTTTCCTAAGCAGGTGCTTAGACCACTGAGCCATCCTGCTGGGCCCTGTCTTTATTTTATTAACCAATTTAAACTAGCTTTCTGTTCATGTAAATGTTTGGGCATCTGTCTTTAAGCCAACACAAATAAAACATATATATAAAAAGTTAACACATAGAAAAACACATATAACCTAAATATGAAAGTTTAAAAAGAATCAGAAATTTAAAAGGATAAAAATTAAAAGGGAAAATAAAATTGATGCAATCTCCCCTAGGATGAAAAACCTCCTGTCTCAGGGAGACACAGGAGATACTCGCCTCCTTTGGAGCATCCCCTAAACAGAGGAGTTCTGTGGTGCTGGGGCTGCCATCCAGTTGATTGGATTAGATCAGATGACCTAACAAGATAGCTAGTGAGGCACAGAGATGGGGAACTAACCATCTCAGAGAGATGGAAACCTACCATCATGAGTGGAAAACCTGTACCAAGAGTCTGGTTTCCCCAGGGAATGGATCAGCAGAGGACATTCACCCTGTGTGGGTTCCCACTATCAACTGCTCTGTTAAGAATGAGGGAAGTTCTAAAAGAAGAGACGGTGGCCTGCTGGCCTGTCAGTTGTAAGTGAGAAGCAAGACTTTCCCCAAGGGACTGTAAAGAACTGTAGCTTGTACACTGCTAGACTATTGCATTAGAGTTACAGGCTAGAGGCCTTTGCCCTAACCTGTCCTTGTTGTCATTCTGTCTGTAGCGCCATCTGCAGTGGAACCCCTAATTCTTGGGGGAAGGGAGAAAGAATAGAAAGTGCCTAATCCAGTGATGGCAAACTCTTGTGAACTTTACCGTGATGCAAATAGCCCACTGTGGTACACATGCCACAGGTTCACCACCACTGCCCTCATTTGATAGTCACTTTCTGTGCAAGGAACAGAAACTTTATCTATAGGGAAGAAGTATAAGACTGTCTAATAAAAAACAAACAAAAACGTAGAACACCGATTGTGTTTATGTAATAAACATAATCACGGTTAAATGGAGGGGAAAAGATAAATACTTCCATCTGGTACCTCCTGTCAGTTTCAGTTTGTTAGATATCAAGTGCAGAGTTGATCTTGGTGGGACCTCCAATATGAAGCCATGAATTCTGTATAAACCCATGATGCTTTGTCTCCGGAAACTGAAGGATAAAATCACATGCAAAAGAAGGGAGCTGGGAGAATATTTATTGGTAATAAGAAAAAGAACTCATGGTATATGCCCACCACAAAGGGATCCTACCTTTTGCCTTCAAATGGAATTTCTATTTTTAGGTTGTTTTTTTTTTTTAGGAATTTTCATGGTGGTTTTACTGTTTTTCTTATTTATTTTATATGTATTTAGTAGAGGGTCTACAGTGTCTCACTACACAGATCAGACTTGTAGTGATTCTCCTGTTTTCAGCCTCCCAAGTGCTGGGATTACAGGCATGTGGCACCATGCCCAGTGTCAATGAGCAGCTAAGTGTACCCTGGGGGCTGGGTAAGCACTGTGTGCCAGGGTCAGACCCCATCCCTGTGTCTGCCTGTGCAGGCCCTTTAATCTCTTGAGCTATCTGGCTGGCCCTTCTTTTACTACTTTTCATTCTGCCCAGTAATGCAGAAGGGTTTATGTCATATTGCCTCACTGTGACCTCTTAGCTTCAGCAGCATTTGTTCTTTTTTTGAGTCTTTAATTATGGTAATTTTTATTGGAGTAAGGTCAAATTTCACTGTTGTTTTAGCTTACATTTCCTAATGGCTAGCAGTGTTCAGCATTTTCTCATCTGTTTATTGGTCATTTATGTGTCACTTCCTCATCTGAGAAGTATATGTTCATTTTAGTTGCCTGTTTTTGATTAGATCTTTATTTTAGGGAGCCTAATTTTCTTTTTTTAAATTTAGGACAGGTGCTACAGGGTATGTGTACAGGGTCTCACTATGTAGATCAGACTCTTAGTGATTCTCCTGTGTTCAACCTCCCAAGTGCTGGAGTTATAGGCGCACGCCACCGTGTGCAGTCTCCACTGCTGTCTTAGCACACGCTGGGGGAAGGGCTGGCTCAGCATGCCTGGGATGGAAGCCCAGCTGCTGCACTCTGCGTAAGCAGGTGTTTTAGTGCTGAGCTATCTGGTCAGCCCTTTTTTGAGTTCTTTATGTATTCTGAATATTAGTACTTTGTCCAAGGTATACCTGGTAAAAAATTTCCCCATTCTGTAGGTTGTCTCTTTACTCTTTCTTTAATTACATTCATATCAAGCACCCCTGTGTAATACTTTTCTCTATATTTTTTTTTTTTCAGTTTTTTCAGATAGCCAGCTCACTTGTACTGTACAAAATAAACCATGGGTTTTCAAAGAATATGGAACCATGTGTATCAAATCCTGTAGGATGACTTTTTCCTCTTTGAATAGAATTAAAAGTTACTGGTAAGTTTATTTATTGCTCTGGCAGATATTTACATAATTATATGCAAAGCAATTAAGTAGTATTTTTATGTTTAATAAGCTTCCTTAGTATGTAACAGCTGATGTGTTTTGATTAAAATAGCTTTTATTTATTTAAATATTAATTTATTTTCTAATAATTTAAATTTGGAAAATTTTAAACTCATAGAAAAGTTGATAGAGTAACACAGCTGATAGCCATTTCCATATCCTTCATCTAAATTCAGAGAAAGCCTTTATTTTTAATCAGAGACCATCTTACACAGACAAATGTTTTAATCATAATATATTCTTATGACAGGACATAGTAATGTAGTGCTTAAAATCATAAATGATCTGCATGCAGTATAAGGTGGGTGAATACATGCTAAGGAATTACGTTAGATCAAAGTAATCTCTTTCTGTACCTATATTTAATAAGCCAGTTTTGTAACCTTGTGGAAAATATTAGGATGAGCTTTAGGATGAGCTCGCTTTTTATGTGTTTGGTCCTACTTGTACATGAGAACCTTTGGGATTGGGTATGTCTGAAACTATTCTTTGTCAGTCAAGCAACTACCACTATGATCTTTTGCAAATTAGTGAGCTTGGCACAGTTGTGTACACCTGTAATCCCAGCCACTTGGGAGGTTGAGCCAAAAAGATCAAGAGTTCATTAAAAGGTCAGCATTCTCTGGGTTCAGACCTCAGTACAGAAAAGGAAGCAGGAAGGGAGGGAGGGACAGATCCAAGGAAAATAAGGAGAGAAAGAAGAAAGGAAGTTATTATAGATTAGTCCTTGGTTTTGTTTTTGTATTGGGAATCAGACTCAGGACCTACCCAGATGCTGTGCAACTAAGCTATAACCCCAGCCTTAGTCCTTGGTTATTGAGGTTTTGTAGTGAGAATGGAAAAGAGACTAATATTCCTAAAATAATGCCAAAGGCAAGTTACATTTGGATTTATTTATTTATTTACTTATTTTGCACTATTGTGAATTGATCCTAGAGCTTTCATACTGACCTATGTCCCCACTCTACTCCCTGCTTTTATAAAATTTTAAGAAAATATCTCCTGGGGCCCGGAGGGATGGCTCAGTGGTCTAAAGCCCTGCTTGGGAAAGCTTGGGCAGCTTCAGGGACCGCAGTTCGATCCCCCGCACCACATGCTGCACCAGCCCTGCCCTCAGGGCGGGCTGAGCTAGCCATAAAAATGAGTGAATAAACAAATAAAGGTTCTGAAACAAGAAAAATAAAAAATTCTTAAAAAAAAATATATATCTATATATCTATATATCTATATATATCTATATATATCTATATATCTATATATCGATATATATAGATATATAGATATAGATATAAAAGAAAATATCTCCTGTTACAGTTTGTGTCTAGTTGTCCCCCCAAAGCCTCATGTGATCATGGGGAGGGGACTTCTAGAGTTTGAGACTTGACTCATAATCCACTGGGATTATGTGTTTTAGTACTAATGGGATTATCGGTCTGAGTACTTCTGGGATTATGGGCGTGACCTAAAGCAGATAAGCTGAGACAGAGAGCCTGAATGTAATATAAAGAGAGACAGAGAGACAGACTTGTGCTGCCCCGATTGGTCTGTTGCCTCTGTCACCTTTGTGGCTGTTCTGCCACATGAATTGCTGCTGTCTGCCATGTGTCTCCCTGCCTTGGATCCTGCCGAATATGGACTGAAACTTCCAGTAACTGTGAGCTAAATAAACCTTTCCTCTTTCATTTTGGGTGTCAGGTATTTGTCCCAGCAACAAGTAAAAAGTAACTAAGACATCTCCCTAAGTTGTTAAATCTACTAGTTCCTAGGAATAGTCATCAAGACAGTCCATACCTTTTCTACACAGTGCTTAGGGTCCAGTGAACAGGTAGATGTGACCAAATTATCTTGCAAGCCCATGAGGAAGTACAAAGTTGTACAGGAGTTAAAATAGGAGCCTGTGACTCCCTTACAAGGATGAAGAGTTTGTAGATAACTAGAATTTCATTCAAACTAAAATCTAAAGGATGAAGAGGCATGAATTAGGTATTTAGAGGACGAGAGAGGTAGGGAAGGAATATTAGAAGAGTGTTGTAGAACATCTGCATAGTGCCTGTAAAACAGCAAGGCTGGGCAGTTTGAAGAACTGAAAGAAGGCCTGGGGAGCATGAGGCCAGGACAGACAGGTGAGTTTAGAGATTGAGGGAGTTGGGGAGTAAGTAATTCTAAGCTTTATAAGCCATGCAAAGAACTTTGGTCTTTATTATTAGCATTAGATATGATCCAGAAGGCCAACTTCTATAAACATTGTTTTTAGTTATAACTTACTTTAAAAGCAAAGTGATTTTGTTAGTGAATATATGTGAACAATGTGATTACAAGGAAATCAGTTTTTATCAATAGCATGGACATTGAACAGTTATGTATATAGAAGTTAATAACATAAATAAGAATATTTTTTGTGTACCACATATGCTGTGTTGCATTTTTTGGAACTTCAGTATTTGTGTGCTCTTTGTTTCCTTAGGTTGCCTTGGACACGGCGGTACAGTGCTTCACGTACCACAGTTGACAGCAGAGAGGTTAAAACCTTCCTGGCCCTAGCTCACAAGTGGTGGGATGAGGAGGGCGTGTATGCACCTCTTCATTCTATGAATGATCTGAGGGTGCCATTTATTAGGTAACATTCCAGTAGCTGTTTTTAAGAACTCATTCTCTTTGTTTATACTTAAGTTCAAAATGCTGTATTTTAAGTTTTCTTTGGAAATTTGGGAGATTCTCTTCTATGCTCACTGTTCAAAATGAATAATTTTTAGATTGTCCAATGTCTAGGCTGCTTTCATAACATAGCTTGGAAGTGTTATTGGACGTTTCAGGTCAATTAGAATTGAATTCTCATGAAAGGAAACCAAGGCTCTGTGTCATCAAAGCCATGTGTACATATTTACCTGCTGCAGCCCCATTGGCCTATAGGCAACTCAGATGAAGATCCTGTACAACTGAGACAGTTGACTCAAGTATTTTTTGACAGCTCATCTTGTAAAAGATTCGAGTGCTAGACTCTGAAAGCTACTAAGAAGAATGGAATAGTCTCTCTGTTTTCTATGGCAGATAAGGACAAGAGTTTGTTAGAGCTTGCATTTTCAGAAAATATTCTGTACATTTATTCATTGAGCATTTCTGAGTTGCTAATATGGGAAAGCCACTGTATTTGACACAGAATACCATGCTCAGACTCTATTGTTAAGCTAGTTGCTGGTTGGGTTTTGTTGGTTCATGCAGAATCAGTACAATGGAGAAGAACTATTGATATCTTTTTAGGTCACTGAATTTGTGGGTTATTGAAATACTGTCTCAGTTACTTTTCTCTTTTTTGCTAGGACACAATACCTGACACTCAAAATTAAGGAAGAAAAGGTTGATTTAGCTCACAGTTAGTGGAGGTTTCATTCCATACTCAGCTGGCTCAAGGCAAAGTACAGTAGTTCATGGCAGCAGAAAACAGAAAAACAGCAAGAGCAAAAAGGCAGGAACAGTGGCAGCAACAGTGGTAGCAGAGGCAAGCCTCTCTCCCTTCCTTACATTGCGTTCAGTCTGTCCACTCCAGGGCAGATATAGCATTTACACCATGCTCCCAGCATTGCATCATGAATTAACCACAAACTCTTAAGAGCTCACCTCAATGACTGCATGAAGCTTTGAGGGATATGCAGGCACAAACCATAACATTCTGCCCCTGGTCTTTCAAAGCCTTGTATATCCCTTTATGAAAAAGACATTTCAATCCATCTCAGAGAGTTGCCAAAGTCCTAACAGTTCCAGCATTGCTGAAAAGTCCAAGTCCCATGTCTTCTCCAAGATCTAAGGCAAACTCTTACCTGTGAGCACCTGTACAAATGAAAAAAAAAAAGTTGAACACTTCCAACATTTGATTGAGCAAGATAAACATTACCATTCCAAAAGATACAGTCAGCAGGATACAAAGCGCTGGGATTAGAGCAAGTCCAAAATACATCAGGTCAAATGTTAAGTCCTGTACTTCCATTTGGAACATCAAAAGCAAATTGTGGTAAGTTGTGAGCCTTATGTGGCTCCACCCTTATGGCACTTTTTGTTGTAGCTCTCATGGCTTCTCTCTTTTTAAAAAAAATTTTTTTTTCTTGTGTCAGAACCTTTGTTTGTTTATTCACTCATTGTTATGGCCGGCTCACATCACCCCAAGGGAAGGGCTGGCGCAGCATGTGGTGCCGGGGATTGAACCGCAGTCCCTGAAGCCACCCAAGCTTTCCCAAGCAGGCGCTTTAGACCACTGAGCCATCCCACTGGGCCCCTCATGGCTTCTCTCTTAGGCCTACCTTGCTCCTTGCTTGCAGCTTTTCTTAGATGATACATGTTCCTAGCTTTTCCAGAGTTCTGGGACCTCCACTGCACCTTAAGCTTATCACTCACAGCTTCACACAGGTGTATACTGTTGTCCTCCCAGGCCTTCTTCTGAAATCTAGGTTCAAGCCTTCTTAACCTTAGAACTTCTGCCTTCAGCAGGTGCCTAAAACCAATGCCAGATGGTTGGTGCCAAGGTCTGCTGCCAGCTGCAGCAGTAGCCAGGCTTTCTTCTCTCTTGGCTATAGGGATAAAGTACCTGTATTACTGAGCAGTCTGACCCTGATTCTGAGAACAGATTCTGTGTGACACTGCCATTCTGGAACCTGGTGTGGCTGATTCCATTCTGGAATGTGGTGATCTGCGGCTTTCTCCTCAAACGAAGTCTTTCATTTTTGTGTTTTGAGGCTGCAGAGGGTGAAGAGTTGTTGCTTTTTGTGATGCCCTCAGGCCATGTCTTATATTCTCCTGTTCCTTCTTAGCAATGGGGATCTTCTCTGCTCTATCTTTGCAGTCCAGGGCTTTCTTGGAACTTCCTTTCTGCTCGAACTCACATTTTAAGTCACCATCTGGGCTCTTTGCTCTTGATTCTCAACAAAAATCTGACAGCTCTGTATAATAGCCATGCTAGCACCTGAACATTTGACTGCCCTGAAATTTCTTTTGCAAGGTTAATCAATCAGTCCACTGTGCTTGATCTGAGTCTAAGGCAAAGTCTGTACACATGAGCAAAATGCACATGAGCAAAATGCAGACAAACTTTCTGCCAAGCCATAACATACACTGTCTGGAGTCCAACAGCCGAAGTGTCCTTCCCAGAAGAACCCCCCCACCCAGCCTGGTCTTTACAGTCAAGCTCTTTAATCAGCATTCTGGTCTTCTAAGCTGTGACCAGAATCTCCCATGCAGAACAGCTGAAGGTGTTC
Organism: Myocastor coypus; assembly: GCA_004027025.1. NCBI lineage: Eukaryota > Metazoa > Chordata > Mammalia > Rodentia > Myocastoridae > Myocastor > Myocastor coypus. Next base: position 16,962 of record PVJA010005823.1, on the reverse strand, counting down.
CAGCACTTCTCTTTTAGGCAACATCTCTGAACCTTTCCTATCTCTTTCCAGAAGCCATTCCCAAAGGCTCTTGAACCACATAGTCAGGTATAGATGCAGCAATGGCACTACTTCTGGTACCAAATTTCCTAGTACCAATTCTGTCTCAGTTACTTTTCTCTTATTAGGACAAAATACCTCATATGCAAAATTAAGGAAGGAAAGATTTATTTACCTCACAATTGGTGGAGGTTTCAGTTCATACTCAGCTAATTCCAATGCAGAGTGGCACATGACAGAGGGCAGCAGTTCATGGCAGTATGAAACAGCAAAACAACAAGAACAATTAGGCAGGATTGGAGGCAGCAGCAGTGACAGAGGCAGAGAGCAAGCCTCTCTCCCTTCCTTATACTGCATTTGGGCTGTCCACCCCAGGCTGGGTATAGCACTCACACCCACAGTCCCAGCAGCACTCACACCCATAATCCCAGCATAGGATCATGAGCTAACCACAAATTCTAAAAGTCCACCCCATGGCTGCATGAGGCTTTGGGGGGCAAGTAGGCACAAACCATAACAAATACTAAGACAGAGAAAAGCAGGAATTTTTTTAAGTTAGACAACTGTTTGTCAAAGTATAGGCCCTGGATCAGCAAAATCAGTTATCAACCTGAGAATCATCAGAAATGTACACCCTCAAACTATACCTGTGGAATCAGCAGTTAGTGTTCTGCAGCCTTTCAGGTGATTTTGATTAGTTTGAAAACTCCATTTGAACTACTGTGATATATTTGTTTAGATAGAACATAAAATGGACCAGTAGGGCAGTGCAAGGTAGTGGCATTTATTTTTTTAAAAATCAATAATTTAGTTTAAATAGTGATTGATATTTCATCAAAATTGTGTACTTTTATAATTTTTAATTGATAAAATTATTTATTTTTATATTTAATTTTTTTTTTAAGAGACAATCTTTTGAAAACAGTTGCTAATCACCATCCTGGAAAACCTTTGTTTGGGATGAAGATTCTTGATGTTGGCTGTGGTGGTGGATTATTAACTGAAGTAAGTGGTGAACAGGTTTTCTGCCATTAACTGGGAAAAATATTTGAGAACTACACTGTGCTTCATTTACTGTTTAACAAATAATATTATTTTAAATGATGAATGTTGATTTAAATCTTTCTGTGGGCTGGAGAGATAGCTCAGTGGTCTAAAGTGCCTGCTTAGGTAAGCTTAGGCAACTGCAGGGACCATGGTTCGATCCCTGGCACCACATGCTATGCTAGCCCTACCCCCAGGGCAAGCTGAGCCAGCCATAATATTTTTTAAAAAATCTTTTTCTGATTATAATCTTTTTGTTGTTATGCATGTAATGTATGTCTTTATAATTAAAATATTTTTAAAGAATTTTTAAAAAAATGTAAAATTTTCAAGCTGGAGGAATTTTACATACTTAAAATTCCATCATGCTAAGAAACTGAGGCAGGAGCATCCCAAATCTGCCCAGCCCAGGCAATTTAGCAAATTACCATGACTGTGTCTCAAAATTGTAAAAGGAATGCTGGAGCTATAGCTCAGTGGGAATACTTTGGGTCTAGATAGGTAGGTAGGTAGATAGATAGATAGATAGATAGATAGATAGATAGATACAGACAGACAGACAGACAGACAGAAAAATTGTACTAAAGATTTTCTTTTTTTTAATACTTTATGTTCTTTTCTAAAAAAAGAAAAAATCATTTATTTATTTGGTACAGGATCTCACCACACCACTCTGACTCATAGTGATCTTCCTGTCTCAGCCTCCCCAGCAGTGGGATTACAGGCATGTGCCTCTATGCCCAGTTTTGGTGCCCATCAGGGTGTGCTTGGAGTTCCAGGGCTGGCATGACATCTGGTATCCTGGAGATCGAGCCCACATTCTAACACTTTCCAGGAAGGTGCTTAGACCTCTGAGTTACTTTCCTAGCCCCTGAAGGTTTTATTAAAAATAGGACAGGTCACTCAGATGACCAGGTTCAGTTACTTGAACTCTTCTAGTCATGAGAAGTTAGGGAGTTCCCACTGGTTTGATGCAATAATAGGCTGTTGTTTTGAACTTAATTGTAAAACCTGACAGTTTTCCTACTAGTGGGCTCCTTTCATATGTGTTTAGAATACTTGTAAGAGTAATCACTGTTCCTGTGAAGAACATTTGCCTCAGATTTGTAGTAACTTAAAAAAATTTTTTTTTCTTGTTTCAGAACTTTTGTTTGTTTAATTTATTTTTATGGCTGGCTCAGTCTGCCCTGAGGGCAGGGCTGGCGCAGCATATGGTGGTGGGGATCGAACCGCGGTCCTTGAAGCCGCCTCAGCTTTCCTAAGCAGGTGCTTGAGACCACTGAGCCATCTTGCTGGGCCCCAGATTTGTAGTAATTTTATGCCTCACAGTTTTGTTTTATATTTTCTGTTGGCACAGAAACTTCTTTCACAGTGCTGTATCATAATTTGATCTTTGAAAGACTCAAGCAACACTAGGGAAATACAAAAATATTGAGATTCAAGCTGAGTGTGGTGATACACGCATGTAATCCCAGCACTCTGAGAAGTGAAGGAAGGAGGCTTGCAGGTTTGACTACAGCCTGGACCGCTTAGTGATTTAGTGAGACCCTAGCTCCAGAAAAAGTTGGGGGGGCTAGAGATGTAGCTTAGTGAGAAGACCCTGGGTTCAATCCCCAGGACCAAAGAACAGAACGAAAAGTCGCCTCCCATGCAATGGGAGGCTGCGTGAAGCGCAGCCCTGTTGACAGTGAGGCTCTCAGAGGCCTCACTGCAAGGCATAAAATTACCTCAAATCTGAGGCAAATGTTCTTCACAGGAACAATGATTACGCTTACAAGAGGCCTTTGCTGCACAGTGCAGTTGCTGCAGTACAGAGTGTGTTCTTCACCTCACAGTGGGTTAGGCTCTTTTAACATGCATTAAAAAGTTTCAGGAAATTTTGATTCCCAGTACCAGAAAAACAAAACAAAACAAAAAGTTTCAGGAAACCCAAAATATGTATGTGGCCATTAATCTTGACATTACCTTTTTGGGCACTCCTGGGAGTGTGTAGGTGGGCCCTGGAGGAGTGGTCTAGTGTGCTATGTGTGATCCCTTGTCCATTCCTCCCCGGTACTGTCCCCCTATCTGTTCCCTGGTGACTGAATTAAATGCCTTTGGTCTGCTCTCCCCTTCTACCTTGATATTCCTGCCTTAGAGCCCACTGACTACAGACTGAATCTCCCAAAACTGAACTGCATTAAACCTTTCCGCTCTTTGAGTTGTACCTACTAGGTATTGTGTCAAACAATGGGAAAACTAATCCATTATAGAAATATATCCTTAAGATCTTAAGAGCATGTGGTGTGTAAATTACAAGTGAAAAGAAAAAAATGTCTGCTTAGTCACAGAAAAAACTATTGAAAACAGTTGTTCATTAGAATGTTTTTATATTTCACAAATGTGGGGCCAGTGAGATAGCTCAGCAGTCCAAATTGCCTGCTTAGGGAAGCTTAGGCAAGTGCATAGGGACCGTGGTTTGATCCCTGGCACCACATGCCATGCTAGCTCTGCCCCCAGGACAGGCTGAGCCAGCCACCAAAAAAGAAGAGGAAGAAAATGATAGCTGTTTTTATGCGATGTGTTACATTTATTGCATTTCTAATGTGTTACTACCATACTAGAAGCAAGTAAATGTAGATTTTTGCTTTCTTGGTTATTGTTCTTTTAAGGCTTTTCCTTATAGAAAATTTCATATGGATGCAAACTAGAGAAAATGGTATATGAGCCCATATACCCATCAGTGATTTCCAGGAGCTGTCCTCACCTCATGGTTAATCTCTTTTCATTTTTTATAAGGTTTTTATTACTAACGTGTTCTTTCTTCCTGAGAGTGATGATTATTTTTATACCATTAGCCTCTAGGACGTCTAGGGGCTTCAGTTTTTGGAATTGATCCTGTAGATGAAAACATTAAAACAGCACAGCACCATAAAGCATTTGATCCAGTCTTAGATAAGAAGATAGAGTATAGAACATGTTCCCTGGAAGAGATTGTGCAAGAGACTGAAGAGACTTTTGATGCTGTTGTAGCTTCTGAAGTTGTAGAACATGTGGTGGATCTGGAAGCATTTATACAGTGCTGCAGTCAAGCATTAAAAGTAAGATTTATGGAGTTTGTTTGTTTGTTCTTCTTCTGACTATGTGCATATATCCACAGCAAAAGATGTATTCTATAATACTTTAGCTGTCCAACAGGGAAGGTGTCAGAGAGAAGGAACAAGAAGCCAGGGTTAGGGGATATCCACTGGAGATTATGCCTGCCCCTCAGATTAACCTCAGCAGCAGGGTATTTCAGTGTTCTGCTAGCATCTTGATGTTGGCCTTGAAAAATGTTGGTGTGAAGCGTCTGGAAACAATACATTCATAGTGGTATTTAGACATTATATGACCGTTACCA
>PVJA010005823.1:0-7500 GCA_004027025.1 Myocastor coypus | reverse complement strand
GAGTGAATAAACAAACAAAGGTTCTGAAACAAGAATAAAAATAATAAATAAAATAAAAAAATTAAAACAAAAAACAAAAAACAAAAAAAAACAGTTAACGTTTAGTTTGTGTACTTTTCAAATTCCAAGAACTGTACTGCTATACTTTATATATGTAACTCTATTAGCCGGGCGTGGTGGCACACGCCTATAATCCCAGCACTCGGGAGGCTGAGGCAGGAGGATTGATGTGAGTTCGAGACCAGCCTGGGCTATAAAAGTGAGCTCAAGGCCAGCCTGAACTGCATAGCGAGACCCTGTCTCAAAAAGACAAAAAAAAAAAAAAAAAAAAAAAAAAAAAAAAAAAAAAAAAAAAAAAAAAAAATATATATATATATATATATATATATATATATATATATATATTAATTCGAACAACTGTGCCACATGTGTTCTGTTTTTGTGGGAAAACAGATTCAGAAAGAGTAACTATCTTGCCCAGGGTCACCTGGGCAGAGCTGTCAGAGTTGAGGCTTGAACCTTGGCAGTCTGTTTATTCTAGTCTGTAGCAACTTACGATCTGTGTGCATGGTAGCAGAGACATCTTGCCCATTCCATCATCATCATCATCATCATTATTGTTGTTATTAGCTGGCTCAGCCTCCCAGAGCATGAGGCTGACGCAGCATGTGGTTCCAGGGATCGAACCATAGTCCCCTGTGTTTGCCTAAGCTTTCCTAAGCAGGCACTTTAGACTGCTGAGCTATGTTGCCAGCCCAACAGTTACTTTTTAAACACAGAGTTGCAGGAGACTTTCGGTACTTGGAAAGTAAATATTTGTTAAGGCTCTACTCTCTGGTTTTTTTTTTTTTTTTTTTTTTTCAGACGGTCTATCAGTTCAGACTGTGGCAGGAATGCTCTACAACCCCTTTTCAGGTTGCTGGCATTGGAGTGAAAACACCAGCCTGAACTATGCAGCCCATGCTGTGAAGTCTGTGGCACCCAACCACGCTGGGCCTGCTGAGCTCGTTTCTAAGGAAGAAGCAGAAGTGCCGCAGGCTGAGGTGTCCACCACTCCAGGCGTTCATGAAGAACCTAGGAAGTGAATTGTTTTTGAAGGCTGCAGTAATATGGCTCGAAACTCTGATCTTTATATTTAAAAAAAAGTAGTTTGTCTTTTGAGAAAGAATCATAAAGAAAAGGTTAATAAAAAAGTTAAATCCTTGAACAAAAATTTCTGTTACCTGATAATTACTTTCAAGGGATTCTGTGGACAACAAACTTTATCAAGGTATGTGTGATCTAAGTGTTCACATCTGGGAGTTTCTTGACTTTGTTATGTAGAGAAAGCATATTGTGGACTGGGGATGTAGCTTAGTGGTGCAGGACCTGCCTAGCAAGAACAAGGCCCAGAGTTCCATTCCTGGTGCCCAAAAAAAGAGAGCATATTTCATTTTATCTTAAGCATTATGTATATATTTTTGCAACATGCATGTACATACATATCTGCTGTTATTTATTTTAATTGAACAAGGAACCTGTAACAGTGTTCCTCTTTATTTGATTTTAGCTAAAACTAGTTGTGCTTTTCACTGATAAAAATCAAATGTAGTTTTTGGAATTTTTTTGTTTTTTGTTCTTATGGTTTTTTTTTTTTTTTTTTTTGAGACACCATAAAGAAGTGAGACTGTGTAGTTCATGCTGACCTTGAACTCACTGTGTAGCCCGGGCTGGCCTCAAATGCATGGTGATGTGCCTGCCACAGCCTCCTGGGTGCTTCCGTTGCAGATATGTGAGACCACATCCCGCTCACATGTTGTTTTATATCCCTTATATTTAGGAAGATAATACTGTTTTTCCTTTAAATTACATTTTGTTGGAAGTAAAATGGGGTTTTGAATATGTATGAGACTTGAATTCAAGCATTAAAATCAAGAAGTTTAGATTATATTGAGCATAATTTCCTTAATTTGCATAAGATAGAAAGGGATTTTTAAAACTTAAAGCTGGAGGGGCTAGGGAGATAGCACTGTGGCACAAGTGCCTGCTTGGCAAGTGCAAGGTTGTGAGTTCAAACCCTGGTCCCGAAAAAAAAAAAAAACCTTAAAGCTGGAAAGATAGCTCAGTGGCTTAATTGCCTGCCTGGCAAGCATGAAGTCCTGATTTCGATTCCTAGTAGAAAAAATAAATAAAATAAAATAAAATTTAAAGATTCAATTATGAGGGCTGGCCAAATAGATCAGCAGATTGAAGGACTTGCAAGGGGGTTCAATCCCCAGGCCTGCTGTGCCAGCTCCACCCCTGGGGCATGTTGAGATGAAACTGAGTGTGGTGTACGCTCCTGTAATCTCAGCTCTTGGGAGGCTATAAACAGGTGGATCACTATGAGTCTGATCTAGTAGTGAGACCCTGAACACGCTGTAGTCCCTCCCCGCCAAAATAAAATAAAATGAAATGAAATGAAATGAAATGAAATGAAATGAAATGAAATGAAATGAAATGAAATGAAATAAAATAAATAAAATAAAGTTTGCTGGGCATGGTGGAGCATGCCTGTAATCCCAGCACTAGGGAGATGAGGCAGGAGGATCAGTATGAGTTTGAGACCAGCATGAGCTACAGAAGTGAGCTCAAGGACAGCCTGAACTGCATAGTGAGACCCTGTCTCAAAAAGACAAACAAATAAAGATTGAATTATGAAAAGTTTTCCAGTTAATATGTTTATAACTAGAGGGCTAAATTATAATGATTTTCCCCTCTTAAAATATGTGAGACTTGATTTTTCTCACAATTTAGCAGCACGATAAAGACATACACAAATGGTGTTTGCTGAGTATGGCTATTTATATTAAAAGCATGTGGTACTTGTGAGAGGTCAGCTTTTCCTTTCTTGGGCTCTCTGTTTTTCAGTGCTTGGTGATGGCATTTTGTAGTTAGTGACTATGATGGGCTCCTCCAGCAGACACTGCCCAACCAGCCTAACTTAGCATTTGCTCAGTGGCATTTTCCAGTAGGAAACTCTCTCAGTTACTTTTCTTTCTTTGCTGAGACAAAACACCCGACACCCAAAACAAAGGAAAGAAAGGTTTTTTTTATCTCACAGTTAGTGGAGGTTTCAGTCCATACTCATCTGGCTTGCAGCCAGGGTGGCACATGGTGGACAGCAGCCTTTCATGGCAGTGCAAAACAGTAAGAGCAAGAGCCAAAAGGGAGGAGCAGGGGCTGTGGCACCTAGCACATCTCTCTTCCTTATACTGTATTCAGGCCATCTGCCCCAGGGTCAGTATAGCACTCAGAGTTAATCACAAATCTAGGAACCCACCCCCATGACCGAATGAGGCTTTGCGGACAGTGCAACTAGACACAAACCGTACCACTGAAAGAATTAGGAAAGACATTTTAATGTCATTTGCTTGTGGCTAATGAGGGAGTTAAAAATGACACTGTTACATTTTTCCATCTGTTGGAACAAAAAAACATTGATATTAAGGACTAAGAATCATGTAATTGATTGAAAGACAGTCTCCCAAACAAAATGTATCTATTGTAGGAGTGCTCTAATTTTCGGTTATTGAATGCATACACTGTTAACCATTGATAATTGAGGATAGTTGAGCAATAACTCTTCCTGTGTTTTGGTTGACTTCCCATGGAATGAAGTAGTGAAAATATTGTTCCTCTGTGTAAAATCTCATTTGAAATTGTAGGATGATTTTATCAAATTTCTAAGGAAATAGGCTCAAAAAGACATATAGTTTTAAAAGAATGAAGTATGATTTTAAAAAAAGACCAAAGGGGCCAGCGGGATGGCTCAGTGGTATAAAGCACCAGCTTGAGGAAGCTTGGGTGGCTTCAGGAAATGTGGTTCGATCCCCGGCACCACATGCTGTGCCAGCCCTGCGGGCTGAGCCGGCCATAAAAATGAGTGAATAAACAAGCAAAGGTTCTGAAACAAGAATAAAAATAATAAACAAAATAAAAAATTATTAAAAAATTTTTAAAAAGACCAAAAAACATCCCCCCCCAAAATCTACCTATTTATTTATTTGTTACAAGGTCTTGCTATGCAGCTCAGACTCATAGTGGTCCTCTTGTCTCAGTCTTCCCAGCATTGGGATTACAGGCATGTGCCATCGTGCCCAGTTTCAGTGGCTGCTGGCCCAGCATGTGGCACCAGGGATCGAATATGGGTCCTTGCACTTGCCAGGCAGCTACTAAGGCCACTGAGCTATTTCTCCAACCCATTAAATCTTTTAAAGTGTATTGCTATAAAGGACATGTTGCTATTAATGTCCTCACTTTGAACATGCTTGCCATCATCCTTGTAACTTTCTGACAGTTCTGGAGGGCCTCTTGTACGAGTTTCTTTAGTTTTGTTACTAGAAACTTGATTCCTAGTAATTTAAGATGTTTACCTTTCATAGCTTAATTGATTTAGGAAACAGCCAGAAGTCTCATGGCATTAGATCTGGTGAATAAGGTGGGTGAAGACACACTGTAATGTTTTTGTTCGATAAAAGCAATGTGTGACATGGAGTGTTGTCATGATGGAGGTCGAAACCATTTACCCATTCTTTGGGCTGTTTTCTACACACATTATTTCTTAGTACTCTGATAAACTCTTCGAATATGTACAGTTCACTGGTGCATTGCTGGTACAAACCCAGCTCATCAAATTCCATCAAGGTCTTTTCCTTTTCCATTCAGACACTTTTAAAACACTGGAATCTGCAGAGGTACAATTACATTACACCAGTACAGCTGACAACATTTCAAGTGAATGTGCTCTTCATGATCCCTGATTTATAGCACACTTTATTTATTTAATTTGTGTGTGTGTGTGTGTGTGTGTGTGTGTGTGTGTATGTCTGTGTGTGTAACTGGGGATTGAACTCAGGCCCTTGCACTTACCAGGCAAGCGCTTATTCTACTGCGCTATCTCTCCAGCCCTGTAGCACACTGTAAAGCACACTTCTTAACTGTAGCTCACAGCTAACTGCGCTGAACAAGTTAAAACTTGTACACAGTGCTACCGAGATTGGATCAGCCAGTTCTTGTATTGAAGAGCTCTGCCTCTCTGTTGGATGATGATACTCAGTAGCATTGTTAACCTTTTTTGTTGGTGGTGTTCTTTTTATTTTATTAGTAGGTTTTAGATGTACATAGTGGTAACATTACAGGGAATTTGTGCTATACATGTCTTGCTTCCTACTGCTGCTTTTTTTCCCGATCCTTTTCCCTCTCTACAGTCCCTTTTTCTATTTACAAAAGCTTTCATTCCATTTTTACCTTTTATTTTGTTCTCACTCCCCAATCCTCTCTTCTCATTTAAGCATTCTCATGCCATTTCCTAATATGCACTATATATTTCAGTCCTTATTTACACTTTTAGTTCTTACTCCAGAGAAACTATGTGATATTTACTTATTTTTAAATTTTATTTATTTTTTTCTGTTTCAGAACTTTTGTTTGTTTATTTATTTTTATGGCCGGCTCAGCCTGCCCTGAGGGCAGAGCTGGTGCAGCATGTGGTGCCGGGGATTGAACTGTGGTCCCTGCAGCCACCCAAGCTTTCCTAAGCAGGCGTTTTAAACCACTGAGCCATCCTGCCGGGCCCAACTATGTGATATTTACACATGTGTCTGATTTATTGCACTTGGGACTATGGCCTCAAGGTGTGTCCACATATCTATCAGTGTATCCTTCTTTATGGCAGGGTAGTACTCCATTGTATGAAAAGCAATTATCTATCAATTGATGGACATTTGAGCTGTATTTGATTACAAATTGTGCCACGATAAGTATAGATGTGCCTGTGTTGCTGTAGTATGATGCTTTTAATTATTTCCAAGAAGGGGAATACCTGGGTCAAATGGAATCTCTAGTCCTAGGTTTTAGAGGAATCTCCACATGGATTTCCACGAAAATTGCACCAGTCTATGCTCCTACTGACAATGGAGAAGGGTTCCTTTTTCTCCATCCTACCAGCATTTCTTAGTGTTTGATGCATTGATAGACCTTATTTCTGGGGTGAGATGGAATCTCAGTGTTTTTTTTTTTTTTTAAATTTTCTTCTCCTAAATGACCAGTGATGTTGAACATTTTATCATATATTCATTTGCTCTTTTACTTATTCATCTGAGAAGGGTTGTATGTATAGAAGATGCTCATTTTTGGGATGAATCTTTGTTTTTTTGGAGGGGATGTAATTGTTTTTGAGTTCTTTATATATTCTGAACCGTAGTCCTTCCTCCCAGGAACAGCTAGGAAATATTTTTTTTCCACACTGGATTGTCTGTTTGATCTGTTGGTGGTTTTCTTGCCATGAGAAGGCTTTTTTTTTTGTCTTTTTGAGACAGGGCCTGCTATGCAGTTGAGGCTGGTTTTTGAGCTCACTTTTGTAACCCAGGCTAGTCTTGAACTTGCACTAATCCTCCTGCCTTAGCCTCCCAAGTGCTGGGATTACAGGCATGTGCCACCACACCCGGCTTGTGAAGGCTTTTTTTTAATAAGATGAGATCCCTGGTGATGATTTTTTGTGATAGTTCCTATGTGATTGCAGTTTTATTCATAAAATTTTTGTAGGACTTTGAAAATGAATGAATGTTGGACTTTGTTAAAAAGCCTTTTCTCATCAACTGAGATGATCATGTGGTTTTTGGATTTGACTCTATTGGGATCGTGTATTACATTTATAGATTTGTATATATTGAATCATCCCTGCATCACTGGGATACATCCTACCTGGTCATGAAGTATAATCTTCTTAGTGACTTGTTGTATTCTTATTTCTGAGGATTTTTGCATCTATGTTCATGAGAGAAATTGGCCTGTGGTTGGTTTTTTTAGTTGCTTCTTTCTCTGGTTTTGGTATCAGTATAATACTTGCCTCCAGGAATGATTTTGGGAGGATTGTTGCCTTTTCAATTTCATTGCAGAGTTTGAGAAGAACTGGCATTATGTCTTCTGTAAATTTCTTTCTTGTAGAAGCCGGGCGTGGTGGCTCACACCTGTAATCCCAGCACTCGGGAGGCTGAGGCAGGAGGATTGGTGCAAGTTCGAGACCAGGCTGGGCTACAAAAGTGAGGTCAAGGCCAGCCTGAACTGCATAGCGAGACCCTGTCTCAAAAAGACAAAAAAAAAAAAAATTTCTTGTAGAATTGAGCAGTGAATCCATCAGGACCTGGACTTCTCTTTGTCAGTAGGTTTTTAAAATTATATTTTGTATTTCATTGGCTGTTATTGGGTTATTGAGAGTTCCTATATCTTCTTGATTCAATTTTGGTAATTTGTACCTTTCTAGGCATCTGTCCATTTCATCTGTGTCTTCCGTTCTGTTACAGTAAAGATTCTCAAAGTAGCTATTAATGATCTTCGAATCTCCACTGAGTCTGTGGTAATTTTGCCTTTTTCATTCCTTATTGCTTGAATTTGAGTCCTTTCATTCCTCTTTATGATGAGGTAAGCTAGGGGCTTATCAGTGTAATCTAATCTTTCAAAGAACCAGCTTTTTTTTTTTTT